>PVJO010023538.1:0-25974 GCA_004026905.1 Hystrix cristata | reverse complement strand
ATGACTAGTGATGTTGAACACTTTTTCATATATTTATTTGCCATTTTTATTTCTTCATTTGAGAAATGTTTATTCATTTCAGTTGCCCATTTTTGGATTGGGTCTTTAAATTTGGGAGGTTTAATTTTTTTGAGTTCTTTATATATTCTAGATGTTAGACCTTTGTCTGATGGATAGCTAGTAAAAATTTTTTCCCACTCAAAAAACTAGAACTAGAGGTTCCATTTGATCCAGCTATTCCCCTACTGGAGATTGTTCCAGAAGAGTTAAAATCATCATACCACAGAGATATATGCACAACCATGTTTATAGCAGCACAGTTTGTAATAGCTAGATCTTGGAAATAACCCAAATGTCCAACGACCAATGAATGGCTAAAGAAGATGTGGTTTTTCTACACAATGGAGTACTACACTGCCATAAAGAAGGATAAACTAGAGTCATTTGTATGTAAATGGATGTTCCTTGAGAATATACTATTAAGTGAAATAAATCAGATACTCATAAGCACACATTGAATTGTTTCTCTGATATGAGAAACCATAACTGTAAATAAGAACAAAGTAGTGTAACGGATATTATATAAAATGAAGATAATATACAAAAAAGGGGAGTACTAGAAAGAGGGAAGGGGGAAAAGCAGGAAGGGAAAAAATGGAAAGAAAGGGGCAAGGGAAATCATGGAGAATTGTAAATAAACCTGCTGTAAATAGGGATAGAGGGAACAGAAGGGAGGGGAGGATAGAGGGGGGAGAACAAAGAGACACTATGTACAGGTACAAAACAAACATGTTAAATGTGATCAATATATGTACAATGTACCAATATATGTTCTTGGTTAAAAAATTAAAAAAAAAAGAATTTAGAATTTACATTTTAGTTTTCAATAAATTCAATAAATTTGAACAATGTAGTTTTTCATTATGTCTGCCACTACAATAAAATTTGACATGAAGTTATTCTAAAAAAAAAGAAATAAAATAGCTTTTTTTATTATTCATCTCTAAAATGGAATTAATTACTGATACATGCTCGAAATGGTGAATCTTGAAAATATTATGTTAAGTGAAAGAAGCCAGACTGAAAAAGGCCACATAGTCCCTGCTTCATTCATAGGAAATGACTAGAATAGGTAAATCCATAGAGACTGTGGATCAGGGGCTGCCAGGGCTTAGCAACAAGGATGATGCACACAGACTAATAAAACTGATGCTTCTTCGGGGGATGATAAAAAATTCTGGAATTAGTGATGATGGTTGCATAAGTTTTTCATGTCCTAAAAATTTACTGTATTATATGCTTTCAGAGGATGAATTTATACTACGTGAATTATATTTCAAAAAAGGGTCTGTTTGAGCATTAGTCAATACAGAAAAGTTGTTACTTAAGGACTGCATCCATCACCAGAGACGTGAGGAACAGTAAAAGCTTCTAGGAATGTTTGCCTATAGTTTCTGGCCCTTTGGGATTTGTTTTTTTGTCCACAAACACAACAGACACCAAACATTTTAAACAGAGCCATGTGTGTTTACCTCCACTAAAACATATTAAGTATTTGGAGAAAGAGAGCACAGAGAAATTATTTGGAGGAGATACTGTATTAATGTGAATAGGTAAATGTGAGGACACAAAATAAACTGTACCTTAATTTTCAGTTTACCTCTTTATCAGTCTTTCCCGAACCTTAAGTTCTCTCTTGGGTAAAGTTTTCTTCCTAGAAATACAGTTTGTGATGTGGGTATTATTCTTCCTAAATTGATGTTCCAAGTCTCTCAAATTGAAAATTTAATTTTTTCTCTGTCTCCTTTTCTCTTCCAGGTGCTACCTCCAAATGCAGGTTGTCTCTATATCGATAGGGATTGTTCAGCCACGTATTGCCATGAATCTGGCAGTAACATCTATCATCCTTTCCAAAAGCGTGAGCAGCTGAAAGCCAGCAAATATGTCATGAAGCACACATCAGAGGTCATCTGTGAGGTCCTGGATCCAGAGGGAAACGCCTTTCAGGTGAAGTGCATCTTCATTATGGAAAGATCCTGTGGCTTTGAGATTTGTAATATTTCACCCTAGACAGTTCGTTTAGATTTCTCCTTTCATTGCCACAGGATTACTTTGGCACTTTCTGCCAGTACTTTGGGCAAGCAATCATGAAAGTCGATATCTTTTCCTTGATTCCCAAGTTCATTTCCATGGAGGATGGCAAACCCAACAGTACGACAGTAGAAATGTTATAGCATAATAGATAATTAGAACAGAAGGAAAGAAATATTAGCAAACATCAAAAAATAATACTACCACAAAGAGTGATACAAGGATGATCTGTACTCTGATTAAAGTGAAATTGAATACAAGGTAGAAGGCGAATGTGCAGAATGAGGCCTAGTCCATAGAGACAAATATCTAGGAGGGTTGAGCATGGTGAGTTGGGAGGTCTAACGAGATGCTCAGCTGCTCTGTAATGATGCTCCATCTTCTGCTTCTGACTTGCGACACCATGACTTTCCCTTTACCTCTAGTCCAAGCATTGACCACTTGTCCAATAAAGCTCAACGCCTACATTTTTTTTCTTTGTACATTTTAATTTGGTTAAAAAAAATCAAAAGAAGATTTCATGACATACAAAAATTGCAGAAAATTCAATTCTCAGTCTTTTCATATGAAGTGTACTAGAAGCTTTTGCTTAGTAAGGAAAAGCTGGGTAGTTGCAATAGAGAATTGATAGCCTGCAGATCCTAAGTATTTATTTCTGGCCCCTGACCAAAAAGGTTTGCCAATCCCTGCTCTAAGCATTTATCTCTTTTTTTTCTCACTTCTCACCCCAAAGTGGAATTTCCTTCATTGTCTAGTGAGTGTGGTATTATTTATTTATTTATTTATTTATTTATTTATTTATTTATTTATTTATTTATTTTTGGTTTGGACTTGTGCCACAGAGTCCCTAACTTTGTTTAGGTATGCAGACAAGCCCCATCCAGCTTTGCTAGGTAACTGAGACTCTTCACAGCATGAGTTCGTGCTGACAAGTTTCAGATTACAAAGAATTAGAAACATAAAGCCCACCCCCCCCATTCCCAGGTTGAAATGTCCGGGATGTCCTGGCCAACCGACCTTCTAGACACTGACCTTCCTCCTGAGCATCCCAGTTAGTGGTCTGTGAGCCTATACCATACTTCCTGGAGATATGCTCGCAGAGCTAAGCAGCAATAACAGTGAGACTGTTTCTCATGTTGGCGCTAAATCTGTTTCCCTATGTATGCTACCTACAGCCCTAATTCTGCTCCTAGAATCTCAGACTGTACATTTCTTCCATGTAATGCCCTTTCATTGTTTCAAAACAACTATCACACGAATGCCCTTTCTCTCATGTTTAAATATCCTATTCTTTAATCTGAAAGGAAAAGATTTTGAGTGCCTTCCCCATTCTAGTTCCTTTGTTTGGAATGTGTTCCAGTTTGTTTTCACGTTCTGGGTGTGGTTTATAAGTAGAACTGTGCTCCTAGGTTTTCACTTTTATTAGTATAATCTATAATTAAGTGAATAATATCTTTTACTTGCCAATTGAATCTGATTTTCTGAGCATACAGAAAGACTTTCCCACTCTGGATCAGCAGAAATGGAAGCATTATGGTGTTTTATTTTTTTCTTTTAATTTATTATTGTTTCTTAGGTCATGGCTGATGGCAGTGCTTCAGCTGTGTTACCTGAGAAAAAATCAGAAGATGATTTGAATGTAAAATCTGAGGGCTATGACAGTTTATCATCTATTCACCTTGAAGAGAATCATATGCAAATCTATGGTGAACATGTTCCCAGGTAAAATAACACTAATAATATTATAACTTTTGTTTACAATTTCAAGTTCAAGAAGCATTTTAACTGAATAGCTCAAGTGATTAGATTTTTGTTTTGTCAGATTTTTTGTCATCTATGCTGATGGATCGGGAATGGAACTTCTCCGGGACAGTGACATAGAAGAATACTTATCCCTGGCCTATGGAGAATCCACTACTGTGGTTCTCCAGGAGCCAGTCCAGGAACAGCCAGGTAGTGCTCTCTCTGTCCCTTCGCCAACTCTCATCTTCTCACTGTCCACTCCATCCCCTTCTCTATTGTTTTCCCTTGCTCACTACTCCACTTTCCTGTTGGCTGTGCCAGTCTACCTATATGGACAGTTACTTGACTTTACATTCATATCAGGCTCTTTCTGAACATCAACCTGTGTGACCTGAAAGTCATCTCCTACTATAAGCGGATCTGCATGTAAACCTGGGTCTCGCCCCTACCCTCAGGGATCCAGGCTGTTTCTCTCCATGCCCTTGTATACTTATGTGGTTTCTTTTACTGTATGTTAACAATAAACAATAATTGTAATCATTTTGGTGAGTTAGTGCATATACATATTGCATCTTTATCATTTTTACTTCCTTTTTCCTCCTACCCCCTTCTAGGCTCTTGTTTATAAGTCCATTTCATCCTGTTAAGAATGAGAGATATACGTTTTTTGTTCCATATAATGGCATTGCTTTGATGAAATTTAATATGATAAGAAAGTACATTTTATGTATGAGTTAGAATGTCAGTCTGAGATATATATGTCATATAAGGTATAGTCATTGGGAATTTATATTATTTTCATGAATTTCAAAGAAATTGGCATGTGACCAGAGATTAGAGAAACTTATCACTTTGACTGTTGTGCTAAGGTCTATATTTCTTTTTATCTTTTGTTCAGTATATTTTGTGTGCATTTATGAGTATGCCTACATCCCTGTGTACTTCGTCTTTTAGCGTATCCATGCACATGTATACCATGTAATATACCTTGCTCTTTGTGAATATGGAGAGTAGGGAGCTCTGTGTATGAAATGCATGCATGTAAATGTATAAGAATAAGAATTGGTCTCAAGTTGCTGTGTTAGTCATTTAAGTAGCATCACTTGGCAAATCTACATGTGCCGAGCACTGGCTGGGTGTTAGGAAAACAATGATGAGCTAAAAGAGGCATGATCCAGTTTCTTTGGAGCTTATGGTTCAATGGGAGAGGTAAACATTAATTATAGTCACACAAATAGCTGGGTAATTATAAACTGGGCTGTGGTTTAGGAAGGAAAGATACACTGATCCGTGAGACTATCTAGCAGACACACTGGAGGTCATCTAGAAAGCTTCCCTGAAGACATGTGAGCCAAGAGCTACTGAATAAGTATAGTTAATTCAGTTAGGAGGAAGGGTTTTCTTGGAAAACTAGAATACAAAGGAGAAAAATCATGAAAGGGGAGAAAAAGACCCCATAGCTAAAAGCACAGAGAGGAGAATGGTGCAAGTTGAGGCAGGGACAGAAAATAATACTCTGACTTATTTTTGTGCAACGGGAAGTCTAAAAAGAGTTTGGATCCTGGATGGGCATACACAGTCACCCAGACTTCAGGGGAAGGATCATTCACAGAGCACATATAAGTAGAAAAGGTAGCTATTGCTGTAGTTCAGAACAGTATCTTTCTGGGACAAAGATGTAATGTAGAATCTATAGTGAGAGCAGAAATGGATGGTGTCAAGAAAGTTTACTGATACAAATCACAGGACTTAGATGTGGTTATTGAGGAACAGTGAAGTGTCAGTGAATCTTGATCACTTCCAGGTAAAATCCAGTTTCTAGGTGTTACAGTGACTAACAGCCTTGCCTTCTTTGTAGTGTCCTAAAGCATAATCACTGGGTCTCACTAATCTTTTCTATGTAGAAGACGGTTCAGAAGAGTTTGCTGAATTTAGTTAATGCATGTTGAATTTATCAGAATAATTTTAGTGGAGAAAACTCTTTTTGCAACAGGGGCCCTGAGCATCACAGTCCTCCGTCCTTCCCATGAAGCATCACCATGGCTAATGAAGAAAGAGTCAGAAACGATTGTTCCTGCTAATCTCCAGTCAAGGCCATGGGAGACATTTCCCTCCATTGAGGTACACATTTTCTGCTACAAAATTGTGTTAACTGTATGTCCCTCCGTTAATGAATTGGAGTCTCCAGTCTTTTCTCATATACTTCTATTTGAGCCTTCTGTAAATTGTTAACAGGCTCAAGGAGTTTTATAGTTGAAGCTTTTTAACGTTTGTGTATATGGCAATAGAATGTTAGAGGAATATACCTGGCTAGCTAGCTTCAGTTTTATTTCTTTTATCTATATTGCAGGTGTGAACATCTTCCCATGATATTGAAATGTGCTTTTTGAATAATGTATGTTATACCTCTCCTATGATGGAATTACTGATATTATGCCATTTCCTTATGTCATTTCTTATTAGTTTTAACACAGAATTTTAGGTCTCACTTTACTATATTTTCCCTTCACACATTAAAAATGCACAAACTGAGCATGTAAGAATAATGTAAAGGATTACATGTGGGTTTTGTAACTGCAGTGTTAATAAGTATAGTGATTATGTCAGATGAGAGAAATTACATGTAAAGGTTTTAAAGAATGAAAGAAAACATCTTTAGCAGTAAAGATGAAGTCCTGAATCTTGCTAGACTTGCCATTTTATTTAATAAGCAATTTAAGTAATGTCTGTAGCATAAGGTAACATGTTAAATTATTAAATCAGTGAAGACATTGATAATATGATCAGGAAGGGATGCCTAGTATTAAGTGAGAAGAATGTTTTTAAATTATGATTTGTGCTGCTCTACAATAAATCTTATAATAGTAAAAGCAGAGATGATGAGCACTTAAAATAACAAAGATGTTCCACCCCTTTGTTTTAATTTGGTAACTGTAATCTACACGGTGAGATAAAGGTTACTTTGAATTTATGTCCTGATTCTATAACTTATTAATGTGAGATTTGGGACAAGTCATAGTAAACCTTAATTTCCTTTTCTGAAAATGAAAAGTTCACACCAAAAGGCTCACTAAGGCTGTGTCCAACTTGAAAGCACTATGTGAACATAAAAAAATACACTGTATCTGGGATTAATGAAGGAAGTTTATTCTCTTCCTTTTCCTCTGAATCTGTCATGTGATCAGTGGTTATCTCTGGCTGGGCCTTTCCAAATGAAGCACAACAGGCACACTTCAGAGGATAGTACTGATGGGCAAAGTACACCACTCTTGGAAACTAGTGAGCACAAAATAAACACAGAACCAGAAAGTTAAAGACTGGTTAACTCCAAATAACGAGGCTAATGTAGTGTTACCATGTACCCCTTTGCTGAGCACTACCTTAAATGCTACTCAGAAGGACACTGTGAAATAAGATTTTAAAATATCCAGTTTCTTGCAAATATACACAAACCTTTGTGCCAGGCCTATTCTGAGTTTTCCATATATTTGCCGCACTTTTTGAGGAAAGGAATTTTTTTTAATACAGTCGCATTCCTAATAAGTAGTTCTGGGTATAGCATCTACATAAACACTCAAATTTCAAGATCTGTGGTAAAAACATTCTGATTTATTTAGTGAATGTCTTGCTTTGTTTTGACAGAGAAAAACTCCAGGACCTCCATTTGGCACTCAAATTTGGAAGGGCCTTTCTCCTGGATGTAAACAGCTAATGAGCGCCCCAGCCCCTATACTCAGAGACCCCAAGGTGCTGCAGATACGCCAGTTCATCCAGCATGAGGTCATAAGGCAGGAGGTGAAACTGAAGCTGCAAGTTTCCCTTAAGGTAATAGAATCCAGGTAATCTGACCCCAAATTAATCAGGATCAAGGCAATAATTCTTCTCAGTTTCCTTTGGAAACTAAAATTATCTAATATCACCAATATTTATCCAGTGTAACACATGAATGTCAATTTTCCAGAGTAGAAGGTTGAGAGGTAAGAAAATGCCTAATGATTTTCATAAGATGTAAGAATCATTAAGAGGCCCCCAAAACTTAGAGAAGGTAAGACACTGTGTGGGCAACAGTGGCCAAAGGAGTGATAGAATTTGAGTGTGATAAGGAAGGAATCTGGAGAACAACGGTTCCCATGCTTCTGAAATGCACAGCTAGAGTTTAGACCAGAATCTGCAGGACTACAGTGAACAGAATTAAAGCAAGTTGTTTTCAGAGATGTTTGCTTTAGCCATTGTGTCCCCGTTGCCCTGAAAAGATTCCCTAAACTAGGTCCACTTGCTTCAGGTAACAAACTATCCCATTCCAGTCTTGTTCCCTGACAAAACTCCTATACAATTTGTTGCAAATACTTTTACATCTTTGTTCTCATGTTCTTGAGTTACAAATAAAAAACTACAGAGGTCTCAGGCTGCTGCTGTTTCCCTGAGGTCCTCTCATGAGCAGCTGCTCTGGGCTTCTTGGATTGAGCTAAATTTTGTCTCCAAGTGCTCTTTCTCGGCCTCTATGCAGCCATGGTCTTGTACTGTGACAACTGCGATAAGTGATTGCTATACAGGAACCTCCTTTCTTACTATATGGAAGACTAGTATAGCGACCTCTGGGGGAAAAAAAGATAGACTCACTTATTCATCTGATATTTGTTCATGAAGGAAAAGGATCTTTCTTTGGAAGTGATCTTGTAACTGGTAAATGTATAGTTAATTGAATGATTGTATCGATGACATCTCACTTTCTAGTTGAATTCCCTCGAACAGAAATTGTGTTTTGTTTATGGTTATATAATCAGCACCTGGCATAAAGCAGAAGATCAATACATAATGGAAGTAGATCAAATATTCTTAGAAAAAGCAAAGTGTATTTCTCTTGGAAGCAAAGGCAAAGTACATTCATAGAATCATGACTACACCTCAAAGCTTTAGACATTATCTAGTTCTCCGTGCCAGTTTTATTGAGGAGGACACAGAAGCACAGACTAGAAGAAGGCTCCTCTGAAGTCCCCATGCAGTTTTATCCCATGGCCCCAAAGCTTGGCTTGTGGACTTTTCAGGTCTTTCCTTGTTAACCTACTAATAAAAAGCTTTCCAGACTGGTTAGTGATGGATTGCTTTTTGAGCTGGGTGAACCTCTTTACTCTTCATCTTTTTGTAGTATTTCAAGTTGATGCTGACTGTTTTGGTCTCTCTCTCTCTCTCTCTCTCTCTTTCTCTCTCTCTCTCTCTCTCTATATATATATATATATACACACACACATATATATACATATATATAAAACACATAGATTAAAAAATCAGGTTTAAGATATATATGTATCCGGCTTATCTAGGATTATATAATCATATATATACATGTATCTTAAAACTGATTTTTGTCTATGTGTTTTATCCTGCTTATCTAGGATTATATAAACCACATTCTAAAGAAAGAAGATGAGCTACAAGAAATGGCAGTCAAGGATCCCAGAACTGAGGAGGAGAGAGGAAATGCTGCAGATCTTCTCAAGCTAGTTATGGTGAGAAAAAGGTCTATAGACAAGGCCAGTGCTATTACTGTTGTTTCAGTAGCCATGCTTCTAGATGACATAAGGAATAGCCATGTGATATTTCTGCCACTTCTGTGAAACATTTCCTTATAAACCATTGTTTCTGTGTAAATCTAATCTTTTATACATCAAATTTTCCAAACCATTTTAGACTTGTTCTTTGATTATCAATAATTCTGAAAACTCTCAAGTAAAAGATTTATCGTCTTTCAAAGAAATTAATATTCATTAATATAGTAAATGAATTAATGAAGGAACTAGAGAGAGTAAGAAGAATAAATTTCTGTAACTGAAAATGTTTTCCAGCTTGGGAAAACTGTTAGATAAAAGGAATAATTAAAAAATCAAAGGGTTAGGGATTTAGCTCAATGGTAGAATGCTTGCCTAGCAAGCATAAGGCCCTGAGTTCAATCCCCAGCACCCCCCCAAAAAATCAAGTAACTTTTATATTAGTATTGAAAAGCTCACTCATTTTGTAGTAATTTCTATAAAAGGTCGATTTGAGAACATTAAGAATACTTCTAAATAAAGTGAATTTTGTATGTAATGTAATCATCATCAAGTAATTCTGTCTTCATTTCAGTCTTTTCCTAAAATGGAGGAAACTACTGAGAGTCATATTAGTGAAGGTAACTGGCATTTAATATTTTTCTGCAATATATTTACAAATTTCAAAGCAATAATCTTAAATACACTTATTATTCATTCTCTTATCTGATAGCAAAGTCCTATGTACATACCTCTGTTCTCATATTGGATCTGTCATTTCACAGTGGCTTGTGTTTTATTCTGCCTGAATTAGGAGATCCTTGAAAATCACAATTGTCTTTCTAATTTCATAGGTTCAGTGAAAAGCATTGACATTTGACGTTTATGCAGACCTCAACTCTTTCGAACATAGCTAAGATATACAAAGGAAACAGTCAACCAACCAACACCCCTGCATACATAGGCACAGAACTTTTGAGCAACTGTGCAATCATCACCAAAACCTTGCGCGGTTCTATACTTTATCTAGTACAATTTACTCCTCATTCAAGGCATATTATGAAAACCCAACAAACTTCCTTAGGTGGTTTCATAGTTTACAGCAAACACACAGTAGGGAATTTGGTGGGGTTTTGGTTTGGTTTGATTTGTTTGTTTTGTCACATAGAAAATGTCGTAAGCTGACAGTGATGGGCTTCATTCAGCCCATAGAAATATTTTGTGTACCCTCCATAGTGTTGGTTTGTGAACTTATTTTTTGTTTGGTTACTTATTTAGTTTTTTCTCTTTTTACAATGTCACGGTATCACAAAGCGACTTTTGGCTAAAGGTGACTAGCAGCTGCCCCTCAGAATGATCATAGTGGAAGAGTCCATCACAACCCCCAGTGCTCTCTGTCCTGACACTCTGATGTCACTTTTTTAGTGGGCGACCCCTGTAGTAGAGTTGCCAGATTTAGTGAATGCAAATATAAAAGGCTTAGTTAAAATGGAATTTTAGATAAACAACCTGTACTGGCTTTGGGGCCAGTGTAGTATTGGACATACTGACAGTTTAAAAAATAATTGTTTGTCTGAAATTGAAATTTAACTATGTGCTCTGTACTGTATCTGACAAACTTACTCTGTAGTTTGTGAACTTGTAATGTTTAGTCCAAGCCAACAAGCACAATAGTAACACATAAGTCATCCAATAGTGAAGCACAAAGTAAATGTGAATAGGTTTACTAATCCAAGAGGCAAATGGCCTCTTGCATACTTATAACTGTCCCTAACATAATGATACTAAGTCATCATTGGTGATCTTAAGTCATCAGTCCCCAAACTATTTCCTAAAATGCTAGTCTACAAGGTGGATTGGATCACTTATTTTGTGAAGTTTGTCATAAAATTAGTATGGATGGTGCTCTATATTATTTTATTTTCTTAGAAAGTTACATTGTACATTAATTAAGAATGCATAAAAGTTTCTATGGTAATGAAACATATATAGCCTTGCACAAGTCAGTGCTTCCTAAGCTTATGTAATTATGGGACCTGGAAATTTTCTTCTTTATTCTGCTGTTCACATCTCAAGACCATGTTCTGCAAATAAATCCTAAGATTCACTGCCCAAGTTTCCAAACAATTATATTATATTTGGATCCTTAGATTCAGGGAGAAAGTACACATTTAGAAAAACATTTTCGGTATCATGGTAATTTATTTTAAAATTTGCTACTTCAGATATGAAAGAATTCAGTTAAGAAGTATAATACAGCTTCTTTAATAATGTGGGATAAATAGGGGGGCACTGCATTTTACATTCTGACTATGAGTGTTTCCCAATAGGACATTTTACAAAAGTAGTATGTTTACTATTGTATTCTTGCTTGGCCATTGAAATTCTATCAAACACTTACAACTTATGTATAAGCTCTTAAAAACATCTCAATGAATAATTGGGTGTTGACTGTGCTGTTGTGCTGTGAAGAAGTAGAGATAAACATTAAATGTATGTATTTTTAAAGTTACAGCCCACTTCACTGATTTATTCAAGCAGTCTTTGGCTTCATCTCCAAAATGTCCACCAGAAACATTCAGTAAAAATTTCTTTGAGAAGAAATGGAGGTAAGCTACTCCGATAATGTGTTCTTAGTAGTGTTGGTCAGACAGCGATTGAGGAAATGGAGAGATGTGGGGGTCATGACTACAAGCAATGACATCAGTGAGTCCACAGCCCTTCATCTATCATAGTGTTAGCAACACAACATATAATGGGTTTTTCTTTTATTTTTGTATGAGCTAAGTGCATTGCTTGCTCTTTTTCATCATACTTTTATTTCCTTTCACATAGGCACACAGCAGCATCCAAGAGATGGAAAGAGAAGATAGAGCAAAAGAGGTAATTCTACCCTGACATATACAAAAGCATGTGAAAAGGCCCAGAGTCATAGAATCTTAGAATTGAATAAGCTACAAAATCCAACCATCTAGGCTCCCCACTGTTATTTGAGTCTCTTCTACATTTTGGCCACAGTGCATGTCATCTTCCATGTGACATTGCCACCGTCTCTTGAGAAAATCCTCTCTTTCCTTTGTTTTTTTGGTGGGGTGGCGGTTTGAGACATGGTCTGGCTGTGTAGTTCAGGCTGACCTCAAACTCATGGTGATCCTCTTGCCTCAGCCTCCCAAGTACTGGGATTACAGAAGTGCACCTCCGCTACTGGCTGAGGGAAGCCCATTTGACAATTAGATAGATTCTCTTCCTCTCCTGAGCAAGTAGGTTCTCAGGAAATCTGTACTTTTCCTATTCTAACACACTCATAAATCTTCTGAAACTTGCTTCAGTGTATGGTCATCAGCATTGAAGGATTGTTGTCATTCACACAAGGAATGTGCTTTAAGCATTAAATGTTCTAATTTTCTTCCAATCCTACCTGAGGATTCCATCTCCAGCTCTCTCGCCATAAAGAAATGAAGCTATCTGTATATGTTGAGTATGTGGTACTACCTGTAGTAGAATTGTACACATCTGTATGGTTTCTTTTCAAAATGACTCCCTGGATGAGTATCATCATTAAGATGTCAGTGTTACCTCGTGAAATGTGTTGAGGAATTGATAGCTTAAGACTTTAACCCTTGTGGCTTGCTCCCATCTATAGTGTCAAAAGGGAAGGCATGTACTGTACTGTTTGTAGTGGGGGATATCTTTTGATCTATCCATCATAAATCTAATGGCTGAGGTCTAGAGAGCAACCACCCAAAAAACAGATTAATCAGACAAAAAGCTTATAAATTTGTTTACATGACATAGGAAGTTTCATAAGAAAATGAAGACCCAACTTTGGTGTTTTTATACTAGTATTTTTATACTAGTATTTTAGGTTTGATGGAGAATGGAGAACTGTGGAGAAATATGACAGGACAAAAAGTACAATCGAATATTAATAAACTTGGAGAAACTTAGCAAGACCTATTTGTTCAGCTTCTCTGCATCACTGTCTTTAGAGATAAGGATTCTCCTTTTGTCTGGTCATAGGAGGGAGACCTCTCAGAAGGTTTGATGACTTTCTGAGGGAAGGTCAGAAAATCCTTCCTAGGTTTTATGACCCAGAAACCATTTCCAAGAGATTGGAGACTGAGAAATCAGGGGACAGCATAAGAAGGCGACTTCCTTATTTATTATGTACTCGGTAATACTTTTTGAATATGCATGTGTTAGCCAATTTTTTAAATTTTGAAGCATTAATAATTTCAAATCTTAATTTATAGATAGTTAATGGCCAACCAGTGAAAATGAAACACATAATTAGGAGTGTATCATGAAAAAAAAAATGTTGGCAAAATATAAAATGTAAAAAAGGAGAACGTTTCCAGAAAATGGAAGGTGGTCAACAAATGTTAAATGCTGTGGAAGAATAAAAATGTAAATGAAAAAACGAACTTTGGTTTATCACTTTGGAGATTTATTGATTCTTTTGCGAGAACAGTTTTCACAGTGTAGTAAGCAATAGTCAGACTGATATACATTGATGAATGAATCCAATGAGGCAGTAAAGATAAGATATTTTTAGCGGGAAAATAAAGTTGCTTAAATAAAATTATAACGTGAATCATATCTGACCATACTTCCAGGTGTGCCATTTTATATAAGAGCTCCAGTCTTACAGTCAGTGTACCTAGAGTCAGTTACAGTTTGATTATTTACAAGATTGTATTATGCTGACTGGCCATTTCACTTCAGTAAAATTCACTTCGGGAGTTTAGTTTATCTATGAAAGGTGAAATTGCCAAATATCTAAAGATTTTTTCAGCTCTCATATTGGGTGACTAGAGGTTGACAAATACATACAGTTGTCAAAGTCATGGTCTTGGAGGAAAGCAATCTGAGTTTTAATTCAGACTACATTTATTAGTTGTATGATTTGTGTTAAATAACTTAGCCTCTCTATGTATTGATTTGTTGACCTGTAAAAGGGGGATAGTAGGGTTGGGGACTTAGCTCAGTGGTAGAGTGCTTGCCTAGCAAGTGCAAGGCCCTGAGTTTGATCCCCAGCACCCAAAAATAGAATAAAATAAAAGGGGGATAGGAAGTCTTACCCAGTAATTTCAATATGCATCTCATTGAACTTCCCTGTGTGCTGTCTCTCCAGTAGAGAGACTCTGCTATTCAAAAAGCACCAGCAGGATTATCATCTTTGCCTTATTTTATCTTGTAACTACTGACCATATTATTTATAAGCCATCCCTCAGGTTTTATTTTTTGTTACTGCTACTGAAATTATAAATCAGAAGACTCTCCAGCTATTATTTACATTTCAGAATTGAAAGACCAAAAACTTCAACCATCATAGGGCTACATAATTTGTAGTCATTTGAGATCAACTGTAAAATCAAACTAATACCTGGTAGCATTATTCCCAATCTTACATGGGAGTCTGATTTCCACAGTAGGAAATGTAGTGATTTCAGAAAAAAAGAAGAAAAGAAACCAAAATAAGTTGGCTAAAATCTATCAGTCCAATGAGCTAATTCTTGTCAGTTTTACTCTCTGCTTGCATTGATTTTCTGTGGCTTTAGAGCTAAAACATAAGCAATGTTATCATTTTTAATGCCCTATGTCTTCTTTTGTATCTTTATGGAAATATTAACCAGGAAGGAAATTGAGAAGACAAAAAATCAGCTAACAGAAATTAGGAACAAAGTGATACAACCCTATTTCAGCTCTGAATTGAGCCAGTTATATCAGTCCCAGGTAACTGACTATAATTAACAATTACAATCTTTATAAAAATTGATATATTGCTCATGTTAATATGTAATCTATCTTTCCTGATTTTGTTTAATTTTCTACTGCATCAACCTAACAAATCCATATGCTTACAAAAGAGATTAATTTCAGTTTTCCTTCCAATACAGAAATTCTCTACCAATGTATTATCACTCTCCCTCTATGCCTTGTGTTATTGAGATCGAAAAGAAATGAGGCCAGATCCACTTCTTGGCCCTCTCACAGCCAAAAGGAAGCTTTACTTCTAACAGCTTTCTTGCCCCCTCCTTTTCACTCCCCCTCACCTCCTCAAAGGTGGTCCTATGAGGCAACTAGCTCCAGCACTTCCCGCCACCCCGGGGTTACTTTCACTAGCTGACAGCTGCAATCCCCTTCCTGGGCAACTAGGGGTGCTACTGGCAATTCTGTAAAGTGCAGCCAAAAAACTGCCTGACTGGGCAAAAATGGGTAAACAGCGCACACTGCTGAAATCCCTAAATCCCAAGAAGATTTGATCAGCATTGCCTGCCCTCCTAGAAACTCCTCAAAAAGGTGGCATTCACAGTTTCAACCCTTCCATTTTCAGGGAATTGTGGGGGCTGTCAATCAAGCAGTTGCTTCTCATGAAGCTCCCAGCTGCCCTCGGCAATCCCCATGCCACTGCCAGAGATATTTCTCTTGGCCACAGCAGGCTTGAAGTAGGAACCTATCCCAGATAACTCTGCTCTGCAGCCACTCCTGATGACTGTGCTCTGTCCCTGACCCCTCTTACAAGCAGGTCCATGAAATGTGCAAAACTGTGTGGACACTAGCATGCTCCTCCTGCTCTAGATAAGTAGAACTCCCTCACACTCTTGTGGTTAATAGAGGGGCTCCCTCTGCTGTCCTGACATCCCATGTTGCATCACAGGTCCAAGTAAAGCCTTGCTTGTATAGTCCCATATAACTATGCATGGATTTCTCTCTTTGGTAGTACAGGCAGAGCAGGTTGCATTAAAAAGAGCTGTTAATGGTAAGGGCTTCCGTCCTTGCAGATTCCAGACAGTGGCAGAGATTGGCAGAGAACAGCATCAAACAGCAGAGCTCAGTGGAGACCAGCAGCAGGGACCATCATGCACTGGCAGGAACCTGCCAAAACCGTAACAGAGGCAGGGGAAGCTGCTGGAAGAGGTCCAGAAAGCTGCCAAAGGGACTATGAACCTCAACTCCTGAGGAACTGAGAGGATCCGCTAGGAGCTGCCCAGAGCTATAACGCTAAGGCCTGAGGGCTGCCTACACTCAGATCCCAGAACTGCTAATGGAGCTGCACTTTGCTGATTCATGATTCTCATTCAAACTGAGCAAAAGAACCCTCAGCCCACTGGTGATTTTATGACTATTACCCCCTCATCTATTGGAGCTCTTTTTTTTGGAAGGTTCAGTGCCTCCTATCAATGATTATTCTCTAATAAGTCCCATTATGAAATTTTTATGTCACGCACAGCTACTATGATAGCACTAAGATGTTGCAAATTCTCAGAAGCCCACTGAGGCAGAGTGCTGTCCTCTTACTCAGAATCACATCTACACCACAGTCCCAAACTCCCTGCATGCCCGGGTAGTCACTGAAACCCTGTAGCAAAATGAATCCTTCATGTGTTCAGAGTGCCTGCACGCCTCCAGGATCCCAGATGTGGTTAGTAACAGAGCCCGTCCAAGAAGAAATTATAGGAAATTATGACTAATTAGCAAAAGCTAGAATTCAGTTAATCATTCTCTTGGAGAACTTTTCATTTATTTTTGGAGCATCTAAAATACGCTTTCATCATTACTCATCAACTTAACATATCTGTGGCAGTTGCCTTTCAGCCATGTGTGCATCTAAAATAAATCTTTTGGCTTTTCCTTTAAAGTATAATTATCTGGACAAACTTTCAAAAAAGCTGCCTCCTTTTACAAAGAAAGATAAAGATGCAAATGAAACAGCCTTTCAAGATACATCTGATCTTCATCTAGGTAATATGTTAATGTAATTCTTATTCCTACTAACTGTACTTAACTGAATGACTAAATAACACCTAACAGTGGTCTCCTCAAATATAATTAGTTTATACCACCTTTTGTCATAATGATACCTGACGACATAACCAACTGTGATCTGCATATTGCAGATTTGGCTGAGTTACATGAGGAAACCAAGTTGTAAATAAAATTTAGCTTTCATTTTTGTGTTTATAATTTACCCCAAAGCATGTAGAAGACCGAATTTAAAAATAAAAGAAATAATGAAAAGTTGTTGGGGAACAGGACATTCATACAGTCTCAAAATATCAACCCACATACACTAATTAACTAAGATGTACACTTATAGTGGATATGTGGCATTTTCCACCTTAACTAAGTAATCAAACTTCTACCAATAGTAAGACAACCTAGGCTTAGGTGCTTTAAGCCTCTCAGCCCAGTACTCCAGGCAGCTACAACTGTCCAACCAGGGTTAGCACGTACACAAGTGGAAAGGTATTTTCCTCTCCAAAATTAGATTTATTTTTAAATCCATTTCAGATTACAACTATTTCTTAGAAACATTTATTTTAATAAAGAATTACATCTGAATGAATAGATTTAAGATTAGAAATCTTTTCTAAAAAATCATATCTCTATCACCATTACCAGGTAAAACTAGAGACAAATTGACCTTTTGTAACACAACAAAGTGACAACTCTACTCTTTGGTTAGAATGCCCACAAGGAACCAGCTAGCTCTGAAGAAATGGGGACTTTGCACATCCTGTTTGCTATTGGCCAACACTGGATCACATTATGAACAATCTCTGTTTTCTGATGGCTTTTGCATATTTAATCTTTCCCAGGAAGGTGGGGGAAAAGCACCTTGTTCATTATAAAACACGTTCAATGTTTGTTCGTACAAGCATTAGTCATATCATTGTTCAAAATATCATTTTATAATGTTTATTTTGGGGTTCTTTTAGATTCCAAGTCATCTTCACTTTCAGAGCAGGAATCCTCAAAACTGCTTGGATTTCCAAAATCAGAGATTTCTAAGGATACCAAGGAGTCCACTAGCCAGAGCCAAACTGAAAATTTAACAAAATCTACTGGAGGTATGGTAGTTATTTACTTTATTTAATTGTCTCTCAAAACTGAACACTATACCCTTTTGAAATCTGAGAAGTGGTGCTAGGGGCTGGAGGTGTAGTTACAGGTACAGAAAATACCAGAGGGCCATGGATCCTGGAGCTATGAGGATTTGTAAGGATTCTATCTTGAGAATTACAACTGCCCAACTGAAGGGAAGAAATTACAAATACATTTTTAGATTTGTTATTTTATTTCTATTTTATTCTAATTGAAATATAGAATAGCACAGAATAATACCTGGTTAAAATGGAGTCACACTACACTCATTTTAGGGAAGTTAATATGGCATTCAAGGACAGGAAAAGAGAGAAATTTAAGTTGTGTAGATCATTCTGCCAACACTTGATTGCTGTGGGTACGTTCATCTCTGAATATGAGACTCTGATAATGGGTTTTTGCTGTCTCTAATAGAGAAAGTGGTTTGCCACAGTTATAGAATGAATCCTACGTGACTTTTTTGCTTTCTTGACCTTAAACTTCTCGCCTATAAATTTTATTCATTCACTAAGAGACTCCCAGTACCTACTGTACCAGGCATTGTCCTAGGTATACAAATATAGCAGGAAGAAGCCCAATGTCTTATGGAGCTGTACACACTATAGCAAAAATAGACAATAAGTAAGCAAACAAGTAAGTTACATAAATTCACACTGTAATAAATGTTTTCACATAATAAAAGTATAATACAGAGAGAGTGACTAGGAGAGAGGAATAAAATGTCACTTGGGGATTAGAAGGCGTCTCTCTGAAGGGACATTTGGGCAGAGAGGAGAACAAGGAGTCAACCATGCAAAAGTTAAGGGAGAAGAACAGTATAGGTAGTGGGATGAGCAAGCAACGTTGCCTTGACGAGACATATAGCTGCTGGTAGAATACAGTAAGCAAAGGAAAAAGTAAGTGAGATCAAAGAGAGAGGCATAGGAACTTTTTAGTTTTATTCTAAATGCAGTTTCATGCAAACTCCTGGGAGGCTTTGAGCAGGGTAACTACATAGCTAAATTATATTTTTTAAATCACCCTGATACATTTTAGATATACATAATGATAATATTCATCATATGGAATTTTTACCTGTACATGATATATCTTGATTCTTCTTTTTTCCCAATCCCCTCCCCTCCCTTCAACCCCTTCCCCTCCTTATTGACAAAAGCTTTGTTAATATCGAAAATGTACCAATAAAATTAATTTTAAAAAGAAATTCCAGTAGAAAAACAATGCCATGTTTGAAGACAACATAGTCTCTCCATATGATAAATCTAACCCAGTCAATTTTTTTTCCATTTTTAAAACAAACTGCTGTCTTCTCATGTTTGGCACCAGATATAAGGACTGGCAAATTAAGAGCCGTGTTGTATAAAAATATGTATTTTATAGCCAAAATGACACATCATGCAGCAAGATGCTCACGCCAGCAGAAATGAACTGGACAGATACATGATGTACAGACATGACTCCTGTTGCACTCTCAATGAGGATGTGTTAATTGTAGATGGAATTGGTCCAAAATAAATCATTTCTTTCTCTTTTTTTCTGTCAAAGGTGCATGATTTAATTTGCAACTGTTGATTAACTATAAGGATAATGTGAAAAAAAATCAGCCTGATAGCGTGAGGAGAATAGCTTGGAGAGAGGAAAGGAATGGGGGGAACGGAAGCAGGGAGAAGCAATAGAAGTACTGCAGGTGAGAGTTGCTGAAGACCTGGACTAAGGTGGTCAAGGTGGAGAAGATGAAAAGCAAATTAACTGGAAATATATTGTAGGGGTGGAGCCAATGGGACTTCTGATCAATTGTATGTAAGAGTGAGGGGAAAAAAAAATCAAGGCTGATTCCTGGGTTAACTGATGGAACCAGTCCTGAAGCCAGGAATTTGTAGTTCCAGTGAGTTCCAGGTGGTGCTGATGTTGCTGGTATAAAACCACATTTTGAGAACCATCACCTTGAGACAAGCTCTAAAGTCCGGCAGAGGAGGAATGAGGAAAGGCAATTAAGAAGAAGACAGACAGGAGAGGAACAGGAGCACAGAAACTTTTGAGTGCTCTGGGTGATCAAATGTTCTGGAAAGATGGAATAAAATAAAGAATGACCATGAGATTGTGCAGAATGGAGGTCCCTAGTGACCTCGACCTCAGCAATCTCAGGACATGGAGGAGACCAAAGCCTATTTGAAGTGGGTGATTCTAGAATGACCCTAGAGAAATGGCACCAGCAAGAATATATTGCTTTACCCGGGAGGTTTGCTGAAAAGATTTGAGAAATAGGACTGTCAATGAGGAGGAATATGTGATCAAGGGAGAGATAACCTTTAAAAAAAAAAAAAGATTAACCATACTAGTGTATGTTGATTTGTAATGATAACTCCCTCATAAGAGAGCATTTAATGGTGCATGAGGAGGGTGCCTAATGATGCCTATCTGTGGCAGAACAGAACCCTAGAGAAGGTGAGAGAACATGGCATCTGGGTAAAAGCCTGAGTGGTAGAATTGAACTCTGAATATTAACAGTGTCACCTCCTACACAGTGACAGGAGAGAGGCAAGAGACAATGGGGAAATTTTCAGAAGGATCTATATGTTTGGTATTGGGAAGATGAGAGAGTTCCTGTCCAGTTAAAAAGAAGTATGTACAATGATAAAGTATGAAAATTATTCCAGATGCAAGCAGAAAGCAAAACACAAAAGGAGTGACTGGTTGCATAAGGTGACAGTAGCTATTGGTCAGTGGTCTCAGTCAGCTCAAATAATTCCCTGCTGGATATGGTAGAGTAATAAACTAGAAAAATAGTGTCTTAGTCACTTTCCTCATCGCTGGGTCAAATACCTGACACCCCAAATTTAAACCAAGAGAGGTTTATTTTGGCTCACAAAATATGGTTCATGGTCAGCTGGCTCCAAAGCAGAAACAAATGGCATGGTGGAGGGCTGGGCAGATGAAAGCTGGAGGAAATCTGATCACATCGTGACAGTCAAAGTGGAGAGAAAAGGGAAGAGTCAAGAAGGGAGATAGACACTTCCAGGTCTCTTCCAGCCAGCCCCTCTTCCTAACAGCAAGTCAGCTGTAGTGCCCTGTTGTCCAGTCAATTCCGGAACCCCTGCCTGTGAGCACATGAGGATCTAGATGTAAACCATAGCAAATAGGTTGTGATAATCTAGAAGGAAGTGCTTCTGAGATTTTGAATGCTATAAAATTATTTGTATTGGGAAGTACCTAAGTTACTTTGCTCATTCCTGAGACAAAATACCCAACACCCAACACTGAGGAGGAGAAGTTCATTTCAGCTCACAGTTTTTAGTGGTTTCAGTTCATAATTGGCTGGCTTGAAGCTAAGATGGCCTGACATGGTAGAGCAGGCAGGAGCCAGCAGCGGACAAGCAGCAGCAGCAGCAGCCACCTGCCTTCCCTCCTTTTATATTCCACACAGGCTGTAAACCTATTGTTGGATGCCACCCACACTCAGGGTGGGGCTTCCGTTATCCACACCCTTAATCCCAGTACCACACTCTTAATCCAGACACTTTGAAACTCCCCACCTATGACCTAATGAGGCTTTGAGGGGGGACATCTAGATACAAGCCATAACAGCAAGGTCAAAAATATGACCATGGGGATTTCCAAGAAAGAAAAGATGAAGAAACAAGAGTCATTGAGAAGCAAAGAGGACTGGGTGTTGGTTGGTTCATCCAGGTGATGTTACCAGTAAAGATGTAGTGAAGCCCATGCCCGGTGTTAAAATCCCCAAAGAATGAAGGGAACGATGAAGAGGTCAGGAGATGACAACCACCTGAAGAGGAATCGCTAATTCAGTTCAATGGTACAAGCTTCAAAAGAATGGGTGCTTTTGATGAAAGAGGAAAGAGAAATAGTTTGAAACAAAGAGGACTCTGAGGTATTTGAGGAAAAGGATAATAATGTACCATAAATTAAATATATTGTTTGGTATTATTAATAAAGTTTAAGCAAGTTCAGGGCAGAAAAAGATTAACACAGCAGTAGAAAATACTTGATGGGAGACGGGATCTTAAAGAATAAATAGAATTTTATAGATTTTAAAATTTAAGAAGTGGAATTACCTAAGACAACAGCCTTCATTTTATTTGAAGAAATTAAAACCTAAAAAAACAAGTGACACCAAAAATCATACAGTACATTTGTGACTGAACTATGTCTAGAAAGTGAATTTCATGATTTCTAATTCTCTAGATTTTATTATACTACATTTTAAATGAAAGGAAGAGAAAAGAAAACAGAAAAAAGCTTAGTATCAGCATTCGAAAAGTTTCAGATTTTAGAGCACTTAGGGTTTTAGATTTTCAGGTTATGGACATTCAATCTATTAAAAGAAAAAATGAATGTGTTCAAAAGCTTGGAGGCAGAAATACAAGAAATCAGCTTAAGCAGATCAGAGAGTTTTTATTTGGCAATAGTACAAGAAAATGTTTGGAAAATACAATAGAGTCAACTAAAGAGGGTTTGGATTTGCAAAATAAAATGTGTGTTTGTTTATATTTGCTTTTTAGTTACTTTTCTACTGCTCAGACAAAATACCCAACACCCAAAGTTAAATGAGGAAAGGTTTGTTTAGCTCACAGTTTGTAGAGGTTTCAGTCTATAATCGGCTGACTCCAAGGCAGAGTGGCAGGCAGAGGAGAAACAGTTCATTGCAAGCAGGGGGTAACAAAGTAAGCAAGTGACCTTAGCAGCTTTTTTCTGCCCCTATTGTATTCTACCTAGGCTACTGCAATTAGGGCAGTGACAAACCAATTAGTGGACTGATTTAGTATTCACCCACCCTTAATCCTAGTATTGCATCATGAATCAATCATGCACTCTAGATTCAACCACCTCTGAAAAATCCCCAGCACGGCCACATGAGGCTTTGAGGGGACATCTAAACACAAGCCATAATAATTTGCTATCATAATACTGCATGAAAATGCCTCGCATCCTGAAATGGTTTAAAACAGCTGAGGCAGTTTGCTCCAGACTGTGGGCAGGATGTGCTAGAGGCAGCTCCATGACTCCTGAGAGCAGATTGTGCCATCTCATGCCGATTCCACATTCTGTGGCATGACAGTGAGATCTTAAATCAACCATGGTAAGTGGGCATGTTGAACAAACCAGAGCAGTATTCACCCCACCTTCCCACCTTGACCCCACTAACCTCACCTCTCCATCCCCACAGTCCCCCGACCCCAAAACAGAAAGGCAGTTGTTAAACATGTACTAACACATCCCTGGCTGAAAGTAAAGTTTGGGTATAGTCTGAGTGTGCCCCATTGAGGGAGCCCCTACAATCTGGGAAAAGCTGTTCTCACAGCAGAGGGTCAAAACTTAGAAAGGGAGTGGGAAATGCACACTGGCCCTCACGGGCTTGCTCAGAACTGATGCATTGCCATTCACACACATATTTGTTGGTCAGAGCAAGTCTTTGTGGGCAAGCTCAAAGTCCATAGAGCAGAGAAATGTGCTCCACTGACAAGGAAGTAACTCATGCTCAGAGGGAAGTGAGTGAGTGAGAACAAGCAATACAATCTTGCCTTGGCAAGGTAAGGGAACAACTACACATTCTTCAGTTGGGTCAGGCCCAGCAATAGTATTCAGATGATTTGTACCACCAGTAGTACCATACTAGGCTCACAAATACTAAAGTACCTCTATACCAGCTAGTGACCAGCCATTACTCCATGCCCCTTGCATATGCCCACTTCCATAACTGTAATCCCTGGTGAAGCCCTGTGTAGCTTCAAGCTCAGCAGGATAATGCATTGTCTGCATTGTGGAGACAGTATGGCACACAGTTGAACTAGTGTATAAGCTGCACCTGGGTTCGAATCCTGCCTCCATATATAATAGCTGTGCAATACTAAGCATGCCTTTCCTTTCTTTTTCTTTCTCTTTCTCTCCTTCTTCCTCTCTCTCTCTTATCTTTCTTTCGCTCTTTCTTTCTTTCTCTTTCTTTCTTTCCTTCTTTCTTTCTTTCTTTCGTTCTTTCTTGCCTTCCTTTCTTTTGTTCTTTCTTGCCTTCCTTTATTCCTTGGATTTAACCCAGGGCCTACTGTGCATGCTAAGTCAGCACTCTACCTTTGAGCTACATCTGCAACCCTTGGACATGCTATTTATTTGCTCTATCTTTTCCATTTCCTTTTCTGTAAAGGAGAAATAATGCATGAATACATAAATAAGGGTTGTGAGAATCCATTTTTTGATTAATATATGTAAAATGCTTATAGCAGTGCTTGGCACACAATAAACTACGTATCAGCAAGTAGTATTAATGATAATAGTATGAGCACCTAATTAGTACCCAATGGACTTGTGAAATGTATTCACACACAGTATGTAACACACCCATATGGTAAGGAATGAATATGAGAAGATGCATCAAATCTTTAGAATGATTGCCTACATAGAGAGTGATGACCAGAGGGAATAAATATGTAAGAATACTCATGTCTGTCCCCTGAGATTTCACTTCTGTTTTGGTTGGGAACAGGGCACATATGGCCTCTCATTCAGGAATCTATTTTTCTTGAAGCAACCTAGGAAATAATGGTGCCCAGATAGGTTTAGGAGCACACTGGGTAGTAAAAGGAGTATGTTCCTTGTAGAATCAAACACACTGACGTTCACATTTCAGCCCTGCAAGTTGGTATAATTTTTTGGACAAGTTACTTAATCCTCTGAACTTCAGTTTTCTTTATCCATAAAAAAGAGATACTACTACTACTACATTAGTTAGGACTTCTCAATTTTTAACTGAGAAAACTGAAACTTAGTTAAAAAAAATGAATAAAAGCCTGGGTGGTTAGTGGATTTATTGGCACAAAAAAGCAAACCACAGGCAGTCGGCTCTGGTGCCAGCCCCAGGGATGTTTGAACTCAAGCTCTCTGACTTTCCAGGAATGCATGTCTAATTACCTCTTTCTTCACTTCCTCCCTGCCTCCACCTTGCCCCATTCCTTGGTTTTATTCTGTCTTATACAGAAGAGGCTATGACAGGGATCAAAGCCTCAAAATCTCAAAGTCTCAAGATTCCAGTTTTTCTAGATTCACAACCCAGTAGGGAAGATGGGATCATCACTGCCAGCTTCAGTGGAGATATGCAGGGACAGTTCTCATTGGCTTTGCTTGAGTCACATGCCATGCCGATGGTTGGGACCAGGGATGCTGTGGCACCCAAGTGTGTGGTGTAGAAGTGCATGTGGAAGGAGGGACAGCAAAAGTGCTGAGATGCCAAAATTATCATCCTCTCGGCTCCCCTGCTCAGAAGGTTTTGTGAGGATTATGAGATACTCTATGGAAAAATACGTGTTGTTCACCTGCAGATTGGGGATGTTCCGCTATCAGATCCCTCCCTTTGGTTCTCTTTATTGTTCAAATGCAAGAAAGGGTTTTTAAATGTACTGGCCTTTAAATTTGGGAGGTTTAATTTTTTTGAGTTCTTTATATATTCTAGATGTTAGACCTTTGTCTGATGGATAGCTAGCAAATATTTTTTCCCAGTCTGTGGGTTTTCACTCTACCCTATTGGTGATTTCTTTTGCTGTGCAAAAACTTTTTAATAGCATGTGGTCCCAAGCACTGATTCTTTGTATTGTTTCCTGTGCAGTCTGGGTTTTGTTCATAAATTTTTTTCCTACCCCTATGTCTTCAAGGGTTCTTCCTATTCTATTCTCCAGTAAATTTAATGTTTCTGTTTTAATGTTTAGATCTTTGATCCACT
>PVJO010023537.1:0-25951 GCA_004026905.1 Hystrix cristata | reverse complement strand
GAATAAAATGTATTATATTGGGAAAGGGAAGACAGTGTTCACATGGGAAGGGGAACAAGGAAGGGGGAATGGAAAGGAACAGAGAGACAAGAGAAATAAGGAATTGAAGGAAAAAAATGGAAATAAAACTTTCGTAAATAAGGAGGCAGGAGGGAGTGAAGGGAGGGGAGAGGACTTGGAAAAAAAGAAGCAGCAAGATATAGCATGTGCAGGTACAAATCCCCTATGATGAATGTTATCACTATGTACATCTAAAATGTGCCATTAAAATAAAATTTAAAAAAAGAAATTTTCGTGATTTGATAAATATATAACAAATGGAGTATATGAAACTTCTCTCCACCAGAGAAAACTCTGTCTCGGCTTAAAAATGGGCTCCTATTTGTAGGAATAGTTGACAAGTATGAAATATAATTTAATTGTAAGGAACATTTCATTATATAGTTAATAATGCAAGCCATAAAATGCACAGAAAAAATAAACATTTTTTTTTTAAATTCAAAATCTTAGGAATAAACATTTAATATTTCAACAAGTATTTAGTAGACATCAATGACATACTAGACTTTATTCTGTCCATAAGGGTCACATGATCATTCCTTTTGTGACATATAATGTTTCAAAGAGTTTGAGTGGGGGACTATTTTAGCAGTA
This sequence comes from Hystrix cristata, assembly GCA_004026905.1. NCBI lineage: Eukaryota > Metazoa > Chordata > Mammalia > Rodentia > Hystricidae > Hystrix > Hystrix cristata. The sequence continues at coordinate 25,297 of PVJO010023537.1, read as the reverse complement.
AAGTGGAATAGGGATAATAATTGAAGTAAAACTTCAAATCTTATTTCACGATGTCATTTTCCCATTAGCAGCCATTTAAAACCTGTTTAAACTGAAACTTTCAAGATACTTGAAATTTTAGTCTAACATGATTATCAAAGGAGATAAGATCCAACATCTCTTATTTTCTTTCCTTCCCATGAGGATACCTGGGTTAAAATAGTGCACTCATCCATGTAACGGCAAAGTAGAATTGTTCTCAATATTAATGTTTGTTATTAAGCTTTTCAGAACTCCGTTAGCTCAAGTGGTCTATAGCTGAATAAACTCTAATGCCAGATGGAGTATCAGAAAAAGTGTGTGAGACTTTAATTATCTGAAAACCCGAAATGAACTGCTACTCATGATACCTGGGGATTTTAATGAAGAGCATACATATGTTCTTCTTGCTAATTGGAGATGAGCTTCATTTTAACGGATTTAATCCCCTGAGAATTTGAAACATAAAAAGAGAAGCATTGAAAAGAATTTTTGAAAACTCAAAATAAACTTTGCTAGAACATTGCCTGTTGAATAGAAAATCTTTGGAAGCTTCATAGGGTAAATGACTGCATTGAGCATGTAAGATATCTAGAAGTTCATTAAAATACAATATTTAGATTTCAATTTATTGAAAATTGATAGTCAACCAAAGTATTAGTGATCTTTATTGGAAAGTATAAGAGCTACAGATTTAAGAATATTTTTAACATTAGAGTATAAGTGAAGCATTTAGAAAAAAAAAAACTAAAGTTTTATTTTGTAAGACAAGAAGTCACAATTTTGAAAGAAGGAAAACATGGCTGTTTTAAAGTAAGGATGTCAAAGTTGAGAAGACAAAATGAATGTAAATTCATCTCAAATATTACAAAATATGAACATTAATTCCAAAAGTTCTCTACTAAATGGAAGATAAACAACTAGTTACTATAAAGCCTTCTCATGCCTTTAACATACACTTCGTCGAGGAACATATTTGTGACTAACTGAAATATTCTTCTGGAGAAACAAATGAAGCGGATATCCTGGGAATAACTAGAAGCGGAAATACAAACACCTCTGAAGAAAAAAAGTAAGGTGTGTCAGAAAAGCCAATGTCAGAAAGAAAACCTTAATTGAAAAGAAAAATAAGGTGCAAATAGGAGTAAAAGCGAGTGGAAAGGAGCCTTTGCTGAGCAGACACTGGATACCCGCACAGGGCGGAGGGCAGCAGTGCAGAAAGTTATGCCCAAACCACCCGAAATGGATGGCCCGGGGCTGCTCCGCTGCTCGAGATGCTGCTTGTCCCGTGCTGGGTCACCAAGGCCAGGGCAGTTTGGGCTGTAAAACATTTGCTTTAGGAAGAACTCTCAATAATCTGATTGTGCGTGCAGCCAACACTGACTATGCATTCATCAGTACAGTGCTGGACGCAGATATTTCATGTAAACTCATACATTCTTTTGTAATTTTAAACATTGTTCTCTCTAATAAACATTGTTAGTGCAAACCTTGAAATGGCTCAACTGTAGGCCACTTGGATAAAAGTAATTTTCCTACTTGAACTATAGGAACATCCACAGTCACATTTGATTTTACCAAGATACTGCTTCCTTGTATGTACCTAAGTAGGTGTTCACATGAGCTTAACAAAGTAGCAGGCTAAATAGCAACCGTATTACTTTAGTTTTGAAAGAAGGCAGTTATCACTGGAGCATTTTGTTTGAGCCTACACCCCTAAAGCTATTTCCACTTTTAATGTATAGTAGCACGTCAGTGTCAGAGAGCTTTGCGTTACTGTAACAAATCACATGAGTGAGTCAATAATAAAAAAAAAAGTTTACTTTGCCCCACAGTTTTGGAGGTTTCAGTACATGATGGATTGATTTAGTACATGTTGTTCTGAGGCTGTGGCAGCATATCATGGTGGAGAGCGCATGGCAGAGCAAATTCTCCTCCTTATGGTTGGGGCGCAAAACAGAAAATGAAGAGCACCCTGGGTCCCGACATCCATTTCAAGAGCACACCCCCAAGGACAGGGGGATCTCCCCTTTGACCCCACCTGGTAAAGTTTCTACCACCTCCCTATGTGGCCTAGAAGGGGACTAAGCCTTTAACACATAGGACTTTGGTAGACATTTAAAATCTGACTTATAACACCATCCTTTATTCAAATTTCAATTTTGGTTGTGATCTGTGAGAAATGCATTAAAAATTGAGGATCACATGCAATTTAGAATTGATTAGTGCTTTTCTAGGTAAAGGTAACTAGAGGAAAGGGGATCAGGACCTGTCATTGGCCACCACCAAAATACAAAGGTTCCCTTGGCAAATGTGGTACAGTATTTATATGACACAATAAATGGTAGACATTGTCCTCACTAAACATAAGATGGATGTCTGGGTGGACACATACAATAAAGAAGCAAATAACCAATGACCCTTGTTTGAGAATCCAGTCAGTAGCAAAGCAACACGGTAAATTTCCTCCAAGTTTGTTGGTTTCTAGCCTTCAAACTGAGATTAAAAGGAAGTATCACACCCTTTAGTTTGAGGATTAAATATAACATACATGAGCAAATTTAACTCTTGCATTAAGAAACAGTATAAAAATGGTTTAATGATAAAGTATTTGGTCAAAAACTACAATGTTACCATCCTGGCAAAATGCTAATCAGAGCTCACTTAATTAATTCTTGAGTTTAGATTTCTTGGGAATGTTTCACAGATCTGTAAATGAGATTTGGAAAATTGAAGATTGAATGATTAGATTGAAAAATGTTGAAAATAAGTTTTGGTATAATTTTAAGCCCTCTTACAAGTGTTAATTTCAGCATAATTTCTAACATTTGAGGGAATAAACTTGGTTATATTTTTAAAACATCACATAGCTGGGGAAAACAAAAGGAAACTAAATGTTTTTGTGTTAACCCTGTTTGTTTACATAGTTTGAATCAATGTCCTTCCAATTTATAATTTTGGTTAATGCATATTTGCTCAATGGTAATTATTTTTTTCATTTTTATCTGAAAAACACTTTTTTGCATAACCAGACTTTCATAAGTTCATAGGTCAATATTCTTTCCCAAAGACTAATAAATGAATGTATTTATACAATAATTATTATATCAGTTTCACTTCCAATAAGAAATATCTTGCAGATCATTTAACTTCTACACCATTTCTTTAAGCACATATATGAAGTAACCTACAATTATAAGTTTTTCTGTTTTATTAGAATTTTCCTACAACTCTGTGTTTTTTTAGTGAATTATAATTACTAGCAAATTATCATGACTTTTCAAGGAAAGGTAACATGACAATGAAGGGTAAAGACTGAACAGTGTTACTAGGATGAATATTCTCTTTATTGGGATGAAAGTGCCCACATTGACTTATGTTCGATTATCATTCCCATTGACTCAACATAATTATAATGTTGGGAACTATGAAGACTCCCTGAAGGGTTCATTTGAGGTGAAAGAGGCCCTGGAGTGAGCATGAAACGATCCTCGTGGGAGATCAAAAATTATCTCTCACATTTTGGGTTTTCTTGTTCCTCATTATCCTAGATAAAGTAATTAATTATCAGGAAGGACTTTAAAGTTTGGACATTATTATAGTTAGGAGCAGACAAGTGAAATACTGCAATGTTTCCATTAAAACCTTTACATAGCATTTGTTCTCTGACACAGTGACTTTGCCAACATGTTTTCCCAAATATCAGTGCTGAATATGTTGCCATTTACGTTTTACCAGTCAGGGCCAATGCGGAAGTGGAAAGAAGTAGGGGAGAACTTGTCTAGACTGAGTGTGAACCTGGGGCTGTCTCCACTCGCAGTACCCTTGACCCCTCCCCGTTTTTAGCACGAATGTTTAGGGAACAGTCTTGATCCCCAAGTTCTGAAAACATCACTTTGCTTCCTGTCAGCCAGAGGAACATCTTTGAGTTGTTACATTCAGTATTACAACATAATGTCCTTTTTTTTTCCTCTTGCCATTTAACCATCTAATTCCAATGACAGTGTTAAATACTTCATATGGTTTATGCTTTCTTAAAGATGCACTTTTTGATAAAACATACAGTTTCTTTGCATCAATCTTCTTTTATTTTATTTCCCTGGGAAATCTTAAGAGTTCATTAAAAATGCATAAACACTTAAATTTATGATGAAAAATCTCAAATGTGTACTCGCATCTATCCTAAATGTATTTTTTTCATGTTTTTTGGTATTTTTCACATATATCAGTTTCCAGTAATGTTTTCTTTCTCTGATTTTTGCTTTATGCCTTTTGCGTTATTTCTTAATTATAAATAAGTAAAAGTAAAAAAAAAAAAAAAAAACTGTGTGTGAAAACATACTCATTTTCCTGACTAATTATATTGATAACAAAACCCAAATGCTACTTTTATTCAGAATCCCATACTTCACAGTTTCTCCAAAATTTTGCTACAGAAATATCATTTCTTCCTGGATGATAAATCCCTAAACCCTTAATCAATAACTATCAGTGTTTTTATGTTTCCTTCTTACACACACACACAAAAACTTTCCTTAATCCACATTTCTTCACAGAGAATGTCTATTTCTCTATGCCCTCACAGTGAAACTCCTTGACAGTTGTTGAGATTTGCTTTCACGTATCTTCATTTCTAATTCTTTTCTCAAAACATTCAGCGTGTTCAATGCACCTTCTCTATTCGAATGCCTTTAGCAAAAGCCCTCAAAGTTCAGTTCTGTTAAATCCCAAAACAAATCATACTGAGCTTTCTTCACTTCTCAGAAACAGACACACATTACCTTGGGGGGAGGTGGGTACTGGGAATTGAACTCAGGGCCTTTGCACTGGGCTACATCCCAGTCCTTTTTATTTTAGGAATCACACTATGTTAGGCTTGGCTCAAACCTCGATCCACTTGCCTCAGCCTACAGGCATGCACCACATGATTTCTTATTATCTCTATTGATTGTCCAATATTTCTTTTGTTCTTCAAATTTATACAAACCTTTTTTTTTTTTGGTGCTGGGGATTGAACTCAGGGCCTTGTGCTTGCAAAGTAAGCACTCTAACCCCTGCGCTAAATCCCCAGCCCAAAACCTTCTTAGCTTACCTATATCATGAGCAAATTTCTTAAAGACAAATCATAAATAATTTCTCCTCCTCCTGTCACTCTTTCTTTGCTTTATGGGGTAATTGTACGTATAACTCTGTATAATTACCCAATTTAGCTGTAGTTTATTTACTAGAACATGGATTATATAAGAAGCAAAGATATTTTTGTTTTGTGCATCTTCCTGAAGAATAGATATTTTTGGAAAATTCTTCTTTTTTGGAGGGGTACTGGGGATCGAACTCTGGGCCTTGAACTTGCTAGGCAAGCACTCTATTACTGAGTTAAATCCCCAGCTCCCTGGAGAATTCTTATATTCCAGTGTCTTATTTATTTAATCCAGCATGAACTCCTTTCTATATAAGACATTTTCCAATCACATTTGGATACATTTTATTGTTCATTTAATTCATTTAGTTTTGCTTCGTTTATATTCAATGGCAAATGAAGTTAGAACAACTGATAAACATTTTCAGTTATTTCACTTTTCCTGGAAGAAGTTAATTTGCTTGAGCATAATAATTCTGTCTCTATACTGGCTACTGAAACACTCTGTGTAGTTAGATTCTCTTCTTGAATTTTCAGCATGTATTTTAGGAAAATATTGCAACTCAGCTACACAGTGGATTTTATACTTAAATATAGATGTGTTTTTATAAAAATTTTGAGTTTATGTTAAGCATTATTTTATTGTAACAATAAAACCTCATTAGCTTTGATCACATAACTACATAGATAACCTATTAAAACTCCCAAACTATTCAAAAGAAACAAGTTTATAAAGATAAGGCAATAAATACTTTAAAACAAGAAAAAAAATTCAAGATTTGTAAAAAGGAAAATCACATGAAATAGTTTAAATAGGTCTTACTTTCTTAGTAAAATATAAGGAGTTGACAAGTTAAAGCAAGTAAATAAAATCTTAATATATAAATAATAAATATAAGTCTGGGCATGAAAAGGACTACAGAAGATTTGTGGTATGGACTTCTCTTTTCACAAAGGGAATTTGTTGACCTAGACTCTTAAAGAACAGATTCCTAGTTTCGAGTCCTTTGGTTTTTTACCTAACTCAAAATAACATCTTTTAAAAAGTGATTCTCACAGTAGGAAAAAAAAAAAAAAGAAAAATCCATACCCAAATTAATTAATTAACTTGTCACCACACTAAGGCATAGTGGGTTTTGGAGTGCTGGAGTCTCCTTCTGGAGGTGGTTTTCTAGACTTTCTGTCCTGTGCAAAGAATTGGTCAAGGCAAGCACAAAATGTAACCAGGTTTTATATCTACTAGAGGTATGAAAAGGAAGGAAGCATGTTATGCAGAGCAAGCTCCATCCAACTAAAAGCAGGAGAAGCAGTACACTCTACCGGATTACTGTGAAAAAGAGAGTCCAGTGACCAAGAGTTCAAGGTCAGGTCTGGCTGTCTTACCAAAAGCCAGTTGGTGTTCTCCGGAGAACTGAAGAGAGTGCTCTCCGATTGGTTCCACGTGCAGGACTTTGGTAAATGTTCTACAGCATGTGTCGTGGAACTTCGTAATTGACAGGTCACACCCATTTCCCCAGTCAGTTTGCCTCAATATTTTTCTGCCTAATCTTCTGCCTAATCTTCTGCCTCAATATTTTTCGAAATTTACAGAAAACGCACGCTTATGCATGTGATCCACGAGGTCTCTGTCACCACTATTTAACACTACTGCTGGTGCACTTGGGAAACTTTATCACTCAGTTTGAGCTGTTAAATGAAAACCCATAAACACAGTGGCTAATTAACAAAAGAAATTCTCGAGGTAAGAAGTCCAAGCTCAAGAAGCTAGAAGAGTCAGGATTTTCCTGATTCACAGAACACAGCTTTTAAAACTATCCTCACAATGTGAAAACAGAAAAATCTCTCCTGGATTTCTTTTACAGGGGCATTAGTACTATTTTAACAGCTCCATTCACATTTCCTTCGTCTGCTGTCCAAGATTCTTTCTCTTAGTGCTGTCACACTGGAGATGAGGTTTCAGCATATGCATTTTAGGGAAATACATGCATTCAGACCATAGCAGCAGTCACAGGCAAAATATAAATGAATCGCCATGATTATGTGCCAAATATTCTATAAATGATGAATTCCATATGATTTTAAAGTATCAAGAAATAATTTTTAAAATGCCATTTGACTGTTTTAAAAGTTAAAGTAGCTCTTAGTTTTCGGTTTACATAAAAACCAGTGGTGTTTTGGGTCTGACCCCTAGGCTATAAATGGCAGACTCCTGTTTGAATCAAAGGAACCGTCACACCCCATCACCTCTTGTCAAAGAGACATTTTCGGACTTCTTTTTGCTTCTTTCTTTTGTTAGATGCAGAATAATTGTACTTTAAAAACACAGATTTCATAAGGAGATTGTGGCAGATGGGGTGCAGTTTCCACTTGGTTGACTTTGGTATCACCAGTGAGTTGGTGGAGTACACATAGAGGTGTGTCCAAGCGGGTCATGGAAGCATGGAGTGATCCGTTTCACTTCAGGTGAGTTAGCATGGTTATATTTCTGAAATTCCAATACGGATTTTCTAAAATTTAGTAGCCTCCCACTATTTGGTATACTGTTCTACATCTTACACTTAAAGTTGGTCCTCAGAGTAGCCTCACCATCACCTGGTATTTTATTAAAAATGCATACTTTCAGATTCCAACTCATCGAAGTTCAGTTGAAATCCACAATTTAGCGAGTGATTCTCATGTACATTATAGCTTGAGACTTTCCACTTTGGCATACAGTGAACACATAAATGCTAATAATAAATTACTAAAAATGTGAAATCTATTCCAGGACAGTCATTTTAGGGACAAACAGAAATGCTTCACCACACAAATATTATAATGGAAGTTCTTGGGATTAATGTTACATGGATTTTAAATTATTTGCATTGTTACCATTTTGGAATGAAGATTTCCTTGATTGTCACGTAGATTTGTTGCTGTTTTTTTTTTTTCAATACCATTTAAATAGATACTGCACAAAGTAATGTTGAGGATTAAGAGATGTGGAGTTCATTATCAACTTTGCACGTTGGCAAGTTAATGCAGTATTCTTTCTCAAAATTTATGTTACAGAAAATCTAAATTAGTAAGTTTCCATGAAAATTATAAAGTAATTTAGTTCAACACTATGACTAATTTTAGAACAAATGCAAAATATATTTTACTATTTCTTTAATTATTTAACCAAAATTCAGCCTTTTCTTACTCAGTAGGACATGTTTTCTCAATCACAGAGAAGATAATGGCCTCTTCATGGAATTCTCTGTTTTCCTGTGTGCCTCCCACATTTAACCCCTTTATGTTGTTAGAACTCTGCCCCCAAAGCCTCTAGAACTTTTCACAGCTATGAATATCCTCAAGTTATATGCACAGATTGTAAAATGAAAATAATATAAGAAGACACTATGGAGATAATAAACGAAATTTGTAGACAATAACCCATAACAATAACAATGAACCAAAGTGGAAGCTGGTATACCAAGTAGAAGCTGCTGCCTGTAGACCTCATGAATTTAAGGAATAAAATAAATGTTGCTAAATAACAGTGACAGGTACATTTTTGTTGCACCCGTTTTTTGTTTTTATTCCCCTTGATGGAGTCTGTCTAATTGTGAAATCCCACATTGTTGTGGTTAAGACGGAGCACCTACTGGGTTGGTTTGGAGACTCCCCCAGGGGCCTGGAGGAGAATGTTCTGGGTAGGTCTGGGTGGGTCTCTCAGCATGGCCGTGCTGTTCGTCTCCGACCCCTCGCCTTCTCCCTGGCAACTCTTACCCAGTCATCAGGAGCTCAGCAGCTTTGCACCATCACCCTATTATGTCCTGATGCTTCTGTTCTGGAGTCATAGACTGAATCCCCTTAAAATGTGAACCAAATTACCCTTTTCTCCATTAAGCTGTAAAATCCAGGTACTGTGTCCAGCAAAAGGAAAGTTGCTCAAGACAAATATATATTCATTTTTTTTTAGGGCTTAGATGTGAGTTCCATGAAATTAAATACATGAGAAGAATAAATACATCTTGTAGCTAGAATAAATTTTGATATTTTTCTATGCTATTTATTTACATTATGAATGAGTATGTGTTTAGTATCAATTTATATGTTAGGCTTTGGGGATAAAATCAGTGAAGGAAATGATCAAAATTCCAGCTATCATGTAAATTATATTTTAGTGCCTAAACTTGTCTCACTCCTACAGTATGTCAGAAAGGGTTTCTTACCACTTTTCTATCTTACAAGATACATTCTTAATTTCCATGTAACAGAGAAGGCAAATCAGAACAATGTTAAGTAAGTACTCAAGGAGCAGATTGTGGTGGTGAAATTAGGCTTCTAAACTCACCCAGTCAAGATCACAGAATCATTAAGAGCTGCACATTCCTTCCCAGCTACTGTACACATGGAAGTCTTGATATTTTTTTCTGCACACTTACAATTTTGTTGATACACCTAATTTCCATGTGCTATGGGTCTATTATTTTGAGGAGAAAAATAGCCATTGATTACTCCCTCTCTCTTTCTCATCTGGTTCTTACTGATAAACCCAATCCTTCAAAGATAAGACAAAATTCTAGAAAATTATCACTGAAGAATATGGTATCTGTAGCCAGAGAATAAAGAATTTTACTAGAATATTATCTTTACAAGGCACAGTCTAGGAGAGAGACTGAAGAGCCACATCAGCTGATGGAATTGAAGTCACGTCCTAAGAAATGTATGCTTTAAAAATAAGTATCTGAAGCGACCTACCACTTCTTGATAGCTGTCTATCTTCTTTTCTGTCTTTTCTCCCAAATAAACCAACTTTGTTATACTAAGAAAGCACATATTTTTATAACTTTGTATTAGTAAATTCCAGTTTTGAAGTAAATACTTTTTAATATGCAAGTATAAAATACATAAAGGACTCCCGAGGTAACTAGGACTCAGACTTCTGGAATTAGTACAATACATACTTGGTCAAAATTCATATTAGTTACATATCATATAACCATTAACACCTAAGGCCAACGTTTGGATTATTTTTGAATATAATTATCATTTATAAATATATTCAGATGTTGCTTACAGAAAGCAAAATCCTTCTAATGCACATTTTAATCGGTAAAATTAAATGTCAAATTGCATGCATTTTCCAATTTTAGATATAAATTATTTCTGAAAAAAATAATAATGCTTAATAAAATTATTCTCTATTCAGCACACTAGAGAATTCTCTTTGGAGAATGTTGCAATGTGATTTGAAAATCAGCATAATAAGTGGCACTTTATTGGGTTATTTTCTACTCAGAGTTGCTTTCAGATTTGGGAATGATTCAGCTTCCATTGTGTGTGCTCATTTGCCAATCGCCATTTAGAAGTATACAATTCTTATTCGACCTCTCCCCTTCCTTTGAAGATGCTGTTTAATCTTATTACAGTTTTATTTAGAGTGACACTGGGAATTCAGCAGAGGCAGGAAGCGTTGCTGAACTCCTTAATTAAAGGGAATAGTCCACACTTTCTGTAGTATTCATTTACCAAATTAATGAAGATTTATAGTTTTGCATGAGTGTACTTGTTCTCTGCAACTGCAAACTCCATTCATGCTACACATTAGATACATAAAGAAAATACCGGCTTAATGTTCTTATAGCTAACTTGCTATATTTCAAAGTCCCAGTTCTGCTCGTGGGAGAAAATAAATAAACATTCATATGACACCAAAACGTTTTCAGCATTAATTAGATATAATTTACAAAAGGACATACATTAAAGTTGTACAATGTGATGTTTAGCTATACCTATATATTGTGATGATTTTACAACCAAGCTAACATACGCATCTTACATGGTAGCTTGTCTTTGTAATGAGGATATTTGAGATTTAATCTGTTAGTTTCAAGTGCATAATCCATTACCTATAATCACTAAGGTATATATTATCTTTTCAAAATTTATCACCTTGTAAATGCTTTCTGTATAATTTAACTAACATCTTCTCACTTCTTCCACATCCCAATCTCTCCTAACATTTCTATATTTTTTGTGGGTTTGACATTTTGAAAAACTTTAAATTTTAATAAAAGTTCAGAATCTCGATAAAATATAATTACAACATAATATCATTATTCTAAGATACTGTTCACAAAATATTAAAAATGGTGTACAATGTTGTCATGTGTTTTATGAATGAAGTAAATAGAAGAGATAGTAGAAGTCAAAATAGTCTACTTTGAAATACAGTGGTACCTCAGTTCAGGAACTTAATTCGTTCCACCGTTCTCCGGAGGATGGCCACGGTCATGTGTATGTGGGGAAAGTGGATGCATTCCTGATGGTCACCAGCTGTGGCGTTCTGAACGGAAGCAAAATTTTGCTGAAGGCTTGTGTTTGCAAACCGAATTGTTCGTGAGTAGAAGCGTTCGTGAACCACGGTATTAATGCAGAGATGATTTAAAAAAAAAATAATAATCACATAAATCTACAACTGCAATGGAATATGTAAATGTCTGGTGAAAGAGTCACAAGTCTATGTGTTATATTGCTTGCATTATAAATTGGTAGAAATGTTTAATATTGTTTAAAAATGATTGAAAAAAAATTTTTTTAGTTTACTTTCAAGTTTATCAATCTTCTAATATACTCCATATGTAAAGGGTTATTTGTCATGCTTTAGTTACCATTCCCGTGTTATTTTTTTTTATATAGCAATAGTTAATATTTCATATCCTAAGCCCAAGGCCGGGACAGTGGCTGCTCTCCTTGACCTCCTTTGTTTCCAAGCAACAGATCTCTTAAATTCTCTCACGGAATAGGTTTGGCTTTCTCTTGCTATCTACTGATAAGTGCAATGATGATGTAAGTAATGCTTCGTAACTTAGACAATTCCAGCACCCCAGTGTTCTCAGTGGTTTGATTCTATTCGGGCTCTTTCTAGAGTTACTTGTCTTACAAAAATTTCTGGCCGTTACTCACTTTGGTTCCCACACAAACTGCCCAGAATTCCGTATCTAACAGAGCCACTTAGCCATTGCTGTGACCTTGTTTGGAAAACTTTTTGCCAAACATTTATCCTACTTTTGCATTAGCCTCAGCGCACGCAGACGCTATCTTTCTTTCACTTGTGAACAGTATAAGGAAAGGCAACAGTGCTGCTCAGAATCATGGTCTCTTTTCGAATCCTCTGCTGCCGCAAGACCTCAGCGCTCCCTGGTGGCATTCCTCCAATGGTGCAATCAGAAGACAAGAGGAAGCGTTTGCATAAATTACCGGTTTCTTTCCTCACACGTTCCTCTGAATTGAAAAGGCATGCGAGTGTTCATTTCTAGGTGTGCCTGAAGAGCCTCGTGCGTTCGTGGGCAGAGCTTTTGAAAAGTGATTGGATCATGTGAGTGTGACACGCAGCAGAGGATTAGAGCTCTGGTGAGTGTGGGGCTAGACGTGGTATTGGGAGTCGCAGCCTGTCCGAGGAGGCGGGTCCCTGGCAGTGGGGCCTAGAAGGGTGTGTCTCCCTCCCCTTGCCCTGATGCTCCTCCCTCCACTCTCTGCTTTTCCCCTCTGCCCTGCAGCGCGCCTAAGAGCTGCTGACTATGGGCAGAGACCCCTGCAAACTGTGAGCCCCCCAAAACCTCTCCTTTAAGCCCTGGGCGTCAGGTGTTGTGTCCCAGCAATAAAGTCGCTAAAACTGTCTCCAGCTTATCTCTATACTGATAAATGACATTGATTCAATTCCAGGAAGTCAAAAAGCAGTGGGAATGAGTGGGAAGGAAAACTACGAGAGAAAATGTGTATGTGACACAGATTGTTAGATTGCGGTAAAATTCAGAGTGAAACTAAGGTTTAAGGGAAGCGAGTATGTTTTTCAGGACTCTCACTTTTAGTTGTTTAGTTTATACTAAAGCTGAACTTTTTGGAAGCTAAGCAGATGGGAGTCTGTTTGATAGGCTCTTCTTATTCTACCGTTACAGAGTCATTTCTGCAGACTCTGACGGGTTGGAAAAGCTGTAAGAAGCAACATATATTATAATGTAAATGCCATCATTATGACATATGCTTAAACTTCTGCTGAGAAATAAATAAAATATCCCGAAATGCCTGCTGTTTATCCCAGCTGTTTATTCCTCGCAGCCCATAAATGGAAAAGTCACACAGTTTAACATTTATATGTTACAGAGGCATTTGGAAATAATTAAATTTTTTCTCCAGAGAATCATTTCTTTTTTTTCTTTCTTTCTTTTTTTTTTTTTCTAAAAAAAACTCATTTATAATTTCAAGAAGAGAGGGCATTAATTGATAATAAATAAGGTATATATTTTCCTGTAAAAGTGAAAAGACTATCAGTAACAGTAATTTCAAATTTCTCTCAAATGTCAAATAGCCTACTAAGCAAATGAGAAAGCCCACCCGAAACAAGCGCAGGTTGGCTGCTCCACAGGTCTGGATGCAAAGTGGGACAGACACAGTTGCCTTTGGAAGCCGGGAAGCCTGCTCTCCTATGTAAATTGGGCTGATTATGGTCATGCTGACCTGTGCCGACTCTAGACTCTATTATACACAAATAAGGCAGAAGCAAAGGAGTCGCGTCTCCTTTATTTTCCAATATATTATGAAATCAAAGAACAAACAAGTTAAGCGTCCTACAGTATAAACTAATATATTTATTTATATATAAATATTTTAGGTATTACTGTGTTTTTCCATAACTAATACAGCTATCAGGTCATTATATAAATTTTCTATTTTGTTTAAAATTAAATTTAATACTCTCACTTTTTAAGAATAATATGTATATTTAAGTTTGTTGTCCTGGAAGTGGTTTGCTACTTAATAGATTTTTTTTTTTTTTTATGTTCTCCATACTGGTTAGTATTTATCAGTAAAGTCTATAACAATGATTGTAAATGCTGTTTTAGAGGAGTCTCGTGTTTTAAAAAATATATCCTATCAAATTTTTTTTCTGATTTTTCACATTTCCCGTATTAAAATGTTTTGAGAGCTCAAATATTTTATTTGTAGTTACTATAATCTAGCAAAACAGGCCACATCTGTATTATACAAAGTAAAGGAGATAATTGAGAAGAAAATAATATTTATATTTATTTTGCTGTCGAGTTAATCTCACAATTTTACCCTATGATTTTTTTAATTTAAAGCAATTCTTATCAACAAAATGAGGCCTCATACATACATTCAGGATCTTTTTAAGTGTTTTAACGTCTTCTGTGACTAAATTAATAATTACCTGTTTCCTTACCGATAATCAGATCACCGAATTCTGATTTTATTATGAAAAGTTAGTCTTTCACCTGAAAGAAGGCTTTTGTGTATGTGATTGCGCTTCCTATGTCTGTGTAACAAGAACGACATAATTAGTTTCCGATATAAACACTTATTGTTGTGATTAAAATGTCATTATTTATTCATGTGCTAAAAAGTGGCATCGTTTGTTTACTTTGTGGGAGATTTCCACACAGTGTGCCTGAAAAATAGGCAGAGGGAAAATTCCACTTAAAACTCAATGATTATGTGTTTAGAGATTAAAAATTGCCTGAACTGCAAATTTTTGTGTACTTTTTCCATTTATAATAACAAATTTTCCTCACACAACCTTTTTCTTCAGAAATTATTCCATTCATCATGAAAATGCTCTAAAGCAACAATTGGATGGTAGAAGTTAACTTCTAGGAACACACATTTTACATGACAATACCATATGGCCATCACTCATTTCTTATATTTTGATAGATTGAAAATTTTTAAAATGTGTGATATTAGGCTCAGTATAACAACAAGTGGCGAGTGTCATTTATTCACTGAATTTACAAAGGTCAAAATCTGTAAACTTCAGCATATCGATAGTGCCTCTGTTTTTAATAATTTTGTCCTTAGGGGACCTAAAAAACTAAATTTATATTCTCTCTAAAGTAAGGGAAAATTGAGTCTGAATCACTTATTATCATAAATATGCTTAAAATATCGCTAGAATTTATAGTGTAATCATGAGTGTATTCATTTTTCTAACACTCATGTGAAGATAGGCAGTAAAATTCTGCAAAATTTTTGTTACTGTATTTAAAATTTATTCTGATCACTGGAGAAACTAACATTAAGCTGGTCAAATTGAAGAGTATTTTCAATTTAATAATTTTTCTATTTGTCCTTGGGATAAGTGTTTAGATAAGTGTATTTTTATCATTATTGTATATTAAATCTATTTTTATAATATAAGTGTACTTGGCTTAAATTTTTTTATAGTTTAAAAAAGCATATGTTAATAAGTTAGATTATGCTAAAAGGATAATTCAAACCAAACGTTGGGGCAATGTATTCAAGGTATTTCAATTAAAGGGAATAATATTGTCAGGATACTAACTGTACTAACTATAGGAAATATTCACGTGGTCATAATTTTTCACAACTCCTGGTGAAATTATCAGACCCTGAGTGGTCTCTCTTAACATTTAAATATGTTTAGAATTTGGACTTCTCTCTATCCAACACTAATCTCAGTTGCTATTTTGAGCTTTGATTTATTCAAATTAAAAAAAAAACTCGTTAAATTCAGATACTGAAATAAAATCACCATTTCCCAGAACAAATCTCATCCTGTGATTCACTTTTAATACAGAATCCCTACAGTCTCTTATCACTTGTCGGTTTAAATGAAAAGTCGGCCTGTCCTCCCGAGGGCTTACTGTGGACCCTGCATACTTCTCTGTGCCTTACTAATGCTCCCTTTCTTTTACCTTTCAATTATTCTTTCTAGCACACGTTTGCAGTACATACTGATCACTTTCCTCATGGGGAGTTGGTACATGTACATAACACATCTCAGTTCTTTTTCATTCCTTTCCCACTTTTCTCCCGCTTCCTTCCATCTCTTGGTGCCCTTTTCTTTTGTAAAAGTTCTATCTCCCTATTTCCTATTGTTTACATTTTTATTTTGCTCTGTCTATTTTCTCATATAAGAGACATCATGTGATATTATTTAACCTTGTGTGTCTGATTTATTTCACTGAACATTAGTACTTACTTCAGAGGTCCTGTGTCTGATTCGCGGAACAATTGACCTTTCTAATATTCTTCCTCCTTAGGAAGTAATTATGTCTTGCCTTATTCTATCCAAACTTAAGTTCAGGGTATAAAATCAAATCATATGTATCAAGCCTTCCTATGTCAATCTTTGGGTACAGCATCTCAGGGGCAGAGATCTGTGCTTCCAACAAGCCCTCAAAACAACAGCATCCATATATAGAGTGAGAAAGTCTATTAGTTCCCTGTGGCTGCTACAGACTATTATATGCATTTGGCCTGAAACAAAATAAATTTTTTATTTTATAGTTACAGGCACCAGAAATTTTAATTATGGCAAGGCTGTGTTTTCTATAGGATATATGGGGAAGATTTTTTGTTTTTAATTGTTTTGCTTAACTTTTGATTGTAATTGACATTTTCTGGCTTGGTGTACATCACTTTATACCTGATTTTCCATATCCTTTCACTCCATATGTAATTTTCTCATATCTATCTGCTTCTTATAGGAACACATGTTATGGCGATTACTATACGCTCAGATAATCCATTATAAATTCCTCCCCACAAGATCCTTAATCATGTTGTCTGTCATAAAGAACAAGTATGAACTTTGACCATATAAAATGATATTCATAGTATCTGGAAATTAGGATGTACATTTATCTTTATGGGAGACATCATTCAGACCAATAAATATAGACAACGGACATGTGTAGTGGACACTCATTTTAAAAACTGGGGGAGTGGGAATAGGAAATTATATACTAGGTATTCTTCCAAAGGAATTTTGAAATTGAGCCAGGCGCACAGTCAAGTCCCCTGCTTTGAGAAAAGGTAATGAACCCCGATTAAGGCTAAGCTCTGATCCTTAGAATACTTTTTTACCTTACCTCACTTTGCTGAGTTGTTGGCTGCATCTTGTTATGCCCTCCCATTCTCTTCTTCATTCTCCTTGTCTCCTCCTGCCCGTTCTTCTTTACACAAAGAAAAGCTTTATGTTTTAACAAACATTGTCAGCCTCCTTCCTGTCCTATGACAACCCCAAGACTCTTATTTCTTGCGCTTCTGTCCCTCTTAATCCAAAGTGGTGGTTTAATACAACTTGGTGGCCAATCTTTTTATGCTATTCTCCTATAATCTGTATGTGTTATTTATGTAGGAATCTTGTTGATACTCTGTTCTTTGTACACAAGGCATAATCATAAATCTTTTTGAGATAAATTACTGTCTACTTTGGGCCAAGAGTCAGGGTGTCATGTTACATGATTCTTTCAATTCTTGGAATACTGGGTTTAAAATGCAGTATTTTAGGTGTTTTGTTTTGTCTATACTCTTGACACTTGAATTTACTGTAATACTTTACGGTAGTCACCTGGAATTGATTTTTTAAAATTTTTCTATTATTTCTCCTGAAGCCTCCCCTGACTTTGAAAACTCATTTCTTACCCCTGCTAGAGAACTGATGATCAGAAATACTTTTAGTTATAGTTTTATTTTCCCAGCCCGCAAAGGTATTGGGTTAGTATATTTTACATTTTCCCCATTACACAGTGTTGCAAAACATTCGTCCCTACATAACCTGATGTACTTTATTTTCAGCCCCCAGTAGCAATAGTGTTACTGCTATCTCAACATCCACTACTCATCCCTTGTTGAGGACATTATGTTAGGAGTCACAGGAAGACAAATACTAAATCATCTCAGATGCAATTTTTAAAAACCATCTCACAGAACTACAGAATAGAATTGTAGCTACCAAAGGTTGAGGGAAGCGGAGGCAGGTGAGAATGGGGAGACATCTAGCAATGGTTATAAAGTTGCGGTTTGGAAGAGTCTTCTTTTTTTTTTTTTTTTTTTGTGGTGCCGGGGATTGAACTCAGGACCTATGTGCTTGCAAGGCAAGCACTCTAATCACTGAGCTAAATCCCCAGCCCCTTGGGAGAGTCTTCTATTACACAATATAGTGACTATAGTTAACGATATTATAGATTTCAAAATAAGTAGAAGAGAGGATATAAAATTCTTACAACAATTAAATATTTGAGGCAATTTATAAGCAAATATCTTGACTTTATCATTACAAATGTCTTACATGTATTAAAACATCATAAATATGTACAATTATGTCAAATCAAAGTGATATTAAACTTAAAATTGTAATATAAAATATCTTAGATTTGTATAAGATGACACCATAAGTCTAGTAGTAATAATTGTAGGAGATTAATTTTATTTGTGGAAGAGAACCAGTATGAATAATTGAAATAAGGAATTTACTTATAACTTACTCAACTGTATCAGAAACAGGAAAAGTAGAAGAACTAGAAATTTAAAATTAGACAAAAAGTCAGTAATAGAACTCCTGAAACACTAAAATCTGTATGTATTAGAAATTGAATGGGAAATCTTGGCAGTCGTTAAAATATTGTTGAGCAGGTTGTATAACAGTTTATGGGCAAGTAGCGCCTTGGTACGTTTCTAAAACTGACTTGAGCCAAGGGCTCAATGGTGAGTTTGAAGCTGCAAAGCTGAGCAGGATAGTGGGAGCAGAAGAGCTGGCTGTCAAGAAGAGGGCTAGAATGAGCTGAAAACTTGCCGCCGGTCACTACATCAGAAAGCCACGACCTCCAGAGAAGAATGGCTGCTGCTTTGAATCTGTCCCGTGTATATCATGCAAGTTACATCTTTAGTCAATTTTAATACGGAGAGGGTCAGAAGAGTCTTATAAAGTTTCAGCTTAGTAAGTCAAAGATGAACACAGCTTGACATTTAGCTGAAGTTGTAAGAACAGATCTATTTTTCAGCAGCTCCAAACACAGGAGAGAGAGCTGAGCTCCATTTGTGGAAGTGACCAGGCATTTAAAAGGAGAAAGAGATTTGAACATCAACTTAGAGTGAAAGAAGTGAAAAGTTGCAAAGTGTTGGTCAGTGTAAGTGTGCTGTCAGCTAGCTGACAGTTATCAGGTAGGATTCTAACCTCTCATAGAGGCTAGGAGGGAAACGAATTCTGCTCCCTAGATCTTTCTGTCTTTCCTTTTAAAGGTCCTTGGAGAGACATTTCTGAGAGTAAGAAATACATATCCATCAATGTAGGCCTCTTTTGTTTTTTAGTAATTGCTCTAAGAGAGAAGTCAGGTCTCATCATCAGACGTTGTCTCCATACAGAACTTTGAGTTTTCTGAACAGTATGTGTCAATGAGTGACTAAGGCATGTAAGAGTTGAAACTGGTAACAGTGAATTTGGTTAGGGCCATTGGTTATGTTGTTACTATTATTATAGAGAAATCAATTATATTCATAGAGAATAATCACAGAAAATTAAATATATATATGTAGTTAAAATAACTTTCAAGCACTTAATATATATTGGGAAAATCTAGAACTGAAAAGTGTATTTAAATCTTTAAGAGAAACAAAGTAGTACAGTGTAAATTTAAGACAAACTAAATCCATGTTGAGCTGTTCTGTGCTCAATTTTGAAAGCTAGCAATTGTTCCAGAATTGACTTATATATTCAATTTAACCCTGTTATGAATTCCAGACAGTAAAAAAAAAAAAAAAAAAGAATTCCATCAGGTATTTGTGTGAAATTTTTCAATTAATTCTGAAATATACATGAGTATACTCTAAGAGAACACAGAGTAACATATAGAATGAAGGAAAATATCTTTCACAGATATAAGCAAATTGGAATACAGTAAATAAGAATTTTGTAAATGAATTTTCTTGGTGCACATTTGGAATTCTTGTATTTGGGTTGAAGAATCTATATAAGCACATATACATATGCATATCTGTATATACACTTTACATTGATATCAAAAATGCATTTTGCTATGAAAATGTGTGATTCTCACTATAGTCATAGATTCCCATTTTATGTGAATGAGAAATGAGTCAGTCATTCAATAATTCCATTCAATAGCTATAGAAAAGGTAATGTAAATGTGCATTTAAAAGAAATCCTAGATTTAAGATTTATTTTATAATTTATACTGACATTGAGCTATCAAAATGTCATGTGCATTTACAAGATTGTACATTTGCATCACAGGACAAGCTTTGAAAAAGCATTCAATAATCCATAATCTGAATTGAAAGCCCACATTTGTTCCTTGAGTGCATGCTCACTGTTAAATTGCAGGTGATAAATGAATGGATGATGTAAAAACAGAAAAAAAAAAATTTTTTATCCTGTGATAAGGATGTGGTGGTTTAAAAATGACTTGAATGTAAAAGGATGCTTTAAGAAATGACTTTAAAAGCATAATATCAGAAACCCAGCAAACAAAGCCTTGAAAAAGGGGTGTGGAACAAGTAAGACCCTCAGAAATCCAGTAAAGAAAGAAGTAACAGCACCTCAAATGGTAAAGAGGGAACAAAGAAAACCAGGTAGGAAGAAAAATTATTGTTTAATGAGAATTTGTTTTTAATATTCCAATAATGAAGAATAATTAGAATATTGAATTATTTATGTATTCATAGACTTTCATACATGTGTTTAATTTATTATATTTTATATAATTTTATATTGTTGGCCTCAAGTGGGAGCATGCTGTACATCCCACTACTCCAGAGATCTCTGATAACATCAACAGACGTGCTCGCTCCCTCCCTTTCACGACTTCAGATGTGCTAAGAGAATTCACGTTGCCTCATTTGGAGATGAATACGTAGTTCTTGAAACCAGGAAGTATTTTTAATTTTGAAAATGAATAATGTGTGATTCTGAGAAATTCTTCATTCAGATTTTAAAATATGTTTGTTTGGTTCCCCTCTTTACATGTCCATACATAAGATCACACACATGAACACAAACAGACACACACATACATACACACATAGATTCTAGTCATTTCCTACTCTCCACTTTCTCTCTTTGAAGTAGAAATCCCTGATAGTACCCCTAACTGTACTATACAAACTATTCACCAAGAACTCAAAATGTTTATCAGTAACATACCTAAAAAGCTTCTCTGATGTAATTGCAATCATGTTGAATACAGATGAGAAAAGTTTTATAAATTCACATGTATCTTAAGAAACTATTGTTGGAGATTTAACTCAGTGGTTAGAGTACTTGCCTAGCAAGTGCAAGGCCCTTAGCTCTATCCCCAGCACCATTAAAAAAAGTGAGAGAGAGACTATTATATAGTACACAAACTTACACATTTTATTTATTATTTTTCAATTTTCAATCATGCTCAATGTGTGATTTGTAGTTGATATTAAAGTAGCTGAAGTGTAAATGGAAGTTCAAAATAAAAAAAAAATGGAGCAGAGTCAGGTAAATCAATTAGAATATCAGTATCATAAAATGAGTATTTGAAAGCACTATTTAAAATAAGAACTGAGACCGTGTAAAATCAGTAGTGAGAGGAGAGTAACAAGTAAGTAAATAAATGAAGATGACAGGAAGACTAGTGATAAAAGAAAAATTAGTAAAGTGCTATTGGGAAAATAAAAATTAAATTGATTTTAAAAAGTCAATATTAAACATGTTTACAAGGATTATAGAATTCAAGAGCAACTTTAAATAATTTTATTGAAACACTAAGTGTTTATCTCTATATAAACTGTGAAATGAATAAACATGTATACCTAAAATAGTTCCTGGAGCTAATATAGTCAAAGGATTGAATTTTAACATCGTCTTTCTCAGAATACCGCCGTAGTATACTCGTAGTACACTGGGAAGGGGAAGCATACCTTCGAGTATTGGGCCATGAATGAGGGCTTAGAAATAGATGCAAACAGATGTGAAGGAAATGGGGAGCTATTTGTAAGCTGAAAACAACTCTCAGTTATATAAAATGAATAAAATCTGGAGATGTAATGTAAATCATAGTGAATATAGTTAAAAATACTATATTGTTTGCTTAAAATTTGCTAAGAGAGTGGACCTTAAATTTTCTCATTACATAAAACAAGTAAATACATGAAGTAATTAATATTTTGCCTTGATTTTCACGATCATTTCACAATGTTCTGTTTCTCAGCACATCAAGTTATACCCCTAAATATTTTAACTATTACATGTCAGTTATACTTAAATCAACAAAAGAATAAATGGATGCAGACTATTATGGATATCCTCAAAATGGAAGAAATTAGGTAACCACAGGAGTGAGAGAAGGCAGGCTTTCTCAAACCCTCGCTCTGCCTAGATCTGTGTTTTATAACTGAATATTAGAGGCCGCCAATGAATCTTGCTTAGATTGCACTTTCTTTGGAAAGTAGTCATTGCCTTTCTGTTGTCCTTGACTTAACTATATGACCCCGATATTTTCTCTCTGCTTTACTCATCACATATTTTATTACAAGCTCTGTAATGCCTGCCTTCTTTTTCCGCCCCTTGTGACTTCCAATGAAGACAAAGACTGTGTCCAATTTGGTTACAACTGCATTTGCGATGACTGGGGCAGCATTCATAACAGAGAAGTATTAAGCCTTCCAGTTCAAGGAAAATAAAACAAGCTTGAACTAAGAAAGTAGAAAGAGATTTCTGGGAATAGATATTAAGTTATTAGAGAGTTTTATGCTGAGACAAAGGATGGAGGAGAGAATTGAGATGCTAATGAAATCCAATTAAATTATTCACTGTATACCTAAATTATGGAAGGAAGCAAAACTCGCTGTGAGCTGCTCAATGACTATACATTTCAACCAGCTCAAAAAATCAGGGAGAGCACAGTGTAGTTTGAAAGACTTGTGACTATGGTCAAAAATGAAATATTAATAGAAGTTCTGGAATAGGTTCACCAGCTGGCCATGGAGAGTTCTGCTGAAATTTACAGACGTATAATAAGACAGATGAAAAGGAGGTCAAGAAATATTTTCCCAGAACATTATATGTATAATGCAAAAAAAAAAAAAAAAAAAAAATCAAAATTTCCAATAAGACAGTAGGAGTTTTAAAACCTGGCCCATTAATCTTCCAAAGGTGAAAAGTTGGTTTCAGCAGCTTGGGCGACATGATTAAAATCACTGGAAATATTAATTCCATTCACTTTAACGTATACTTATTTTTAATGCATATAATTGTCCACTTCTTCATCAGACTTTTCTATCAATTCATGCATATTCTTCATTTGTCAAGCATCAGAAAAAAGAATATTTTCCATTTTTTAACCCGGGCAATATGGAGCAGCGCTAGAATGCAGACCGTCTGCGAATTTCACAGGTACACTTACCAGCATCATTCCATTTTCCCTTCTCATACAAATTTTAGGGCCAGGGGACATGCCAGTAGGACTTGAACAACTCACTATAGATCATTTTTCTAATAGTTATGGGTTATCTCAGAAAAAAATATAGAGATTAAAATTAGCGAAGAATGCATGCCTGTTATTCCGGCACTGGGGTGGCGGAGGCAAGAGGGTCACCTCGAGTTCGAGGTCAGCCTGGGCTATATAGTGAGCTCCTGTCTAGAAAAACAAAAACAAACAAGGATCAAAAATAGCCAAACAAGAAAACTCTTATAGCGCGGAATCTGGGAAGAAGCAGATCAGAGCTCCAGGGTCTTCCCGTGGAGCCAGGTGGTGGTGCTTTCCGGGCATCAGCACGTAATGATAGGCGGAAAGTTTGTCAACCGGGGAAGCGCACTCCAACTTTACTCGTCAGTGTTCCTGAGGCTCTAGTTGCCCACGTGGCTGATTTCATTCTTTACTTGGAACGATAGTATGCAAACCAATCCTACCCTGTATTGAGTTACTCATTTTAATGTACCGGTTATCCTCCACCTGATCTGGTCTGAAAAGCAATCATCCCACACAAAGAGCCCCTCGGCTGGCCTGGCATTACAACAAAGGTTATTTCCCAGAAGCCAAGGGGAAAGATCAGATTTATTTTTGTGCAAAGTTAAATTTCTTACAGCACTAGTACATTTACCAAAGTTCATGTTTAGGGTGTAATCTTAGGGATTTGTAACAATGATAACTAAGGTTTCAGACAATTTTTTTTTTTTTTTTAATCTCCTATTTCTCTTTTCTGCTGAAATGTTAACAAATGTTTACTAATAACATGGAAGAAGATTCAGCCCCGAAGGAAAAGGTGATATTTGGACATAATCCCATTTATATGTCAGCTCTAAAATGTGGCTTTCTACTTCACTATCGTTAGCTTATCAGAGTTTAAATTTTATGCTTTTCTTCTATAATCATTTTAACACCTTATATGATTGACCTTCTACAGTTATTTTTCTATTATAATTTAAAACACAATTTTTAGTGTATTTAATTTATTTTTATTGTATGTACTCTGTGTTAAAGCGTCCCTTAATTCATAAATATTAATTTAAATATTTTATTATCAATAAATCTTAGCTTTGTTTAGTAAATGCCTTGCCATCATGGGATATTTTTCTGTTAGAACTTTGACAAATACCTTGTAACCATAGAAATGATTTGTGAGACAGCAGGAGTAGCCAAAATAGATTAAATTAATGTGGTAGGTTTCGTGTTCGCACAGCATGCTTTACTTTAATTGATTACTCTATGACCAAACTTAAATTACTAATATAAGTGCTGATAGAAGAAAATGAATTTTTAATAAAACACCCTTTGTATCATAGTACCAGATTAATCTAAGTGAAAAGCTATCATTTGTAATAAGCTTTTAAGGCACCTTTGATCATGTGAATTCAGGCAAGGTTAAAGAAGAATAGGATAAGTTGAAATGATTCGACAAAAGTCCCTGCAATTAATTTTGAATGATGATGTATTTAGATTTTAAAATTAAATAATGCACATAAATTGAGATATGAACATGAATTGTTTCTATTGCAAAAGACACATTTACAAACGGGTGATATGAAATGAAAGTAGATCAACAAACACCACAGAATGAGTAAATTAAAATATGATTCATTTGCAAACATTATGAATAAGACTTGATGTTCATTAGTTTTTACAAGAATGTAATGTTAATATAAAAATTCATGTAAAATGTTCTTTTAGTTCCGCTGAGCCCATACCATCATCATTATCTATACAAAATTTTAGAAAAAAAAAAAAAAAAAAAAAAAAAAAAAAAAAAAAAAAAAAAAAAAAAAAAAAAAAAAAAAAAAAAAAAAAAAAAAAAAAAAAAAAAAAAAAAAAAAAAAAAAAAAAAAAAAAAAAAAAAAAAAAAAAAAAAAAAAAAAAA
>PVJO010023536.1:0-25963 GCA_004026905.1 Hystrix cristata | reverse complement strand
GGGTAAAGTGCACGTTATTCCTCCTACCCTGCCTCATCTCTGCAATTCCAAATCAGTGGGTCCGGGGTGCAGGTGCACAATCTGCACATTTATGGGCTCCCGAGTTGTACTGCAGCAGGCAGTCTCTGCTGAAAGCTCCGCACAGGCCTTTGAATACCTCCTACCACATCAAATGCACAGAAAAACAAAGGGCTGGACAGGTGACGGCAAGGAAAGCAGTGCCCAGGGCGTTTGTAAACCAAGCAGTCCCCAGGAAGGCTGCTCGCGAGCTGGGTGAGGCTTTCGGGAATGGCCAGCCCAGCCGGGCCGGCCCTGCTGGAAAGTTCACTGCGGTCAGACTGTGTTTTTCAGCTCCCTGGTCCTCTCCCGTGGCTCTGTTTTGACAGGTGCAGAAGTTGCCAGCTCAGCCCTGGCCTGGGCAGAGGCGCTAGAGAAAAGGCAGGAGGTTGGCCCAGCCCTGTTCTGCCCCGCGGCAGAGGCAGTAAAGGTGCTGAAATAAGTGGGCGGGACTGGAGTTTTAGAGCTACTTAGAGGTCGTGGCCCCGGGCCCGCAGCTCCTAGGAAGCCCCTTGCTCTCTTAGGACACCCAGGAGTGACTTCACCACTTTGCAAATCCGGTGGGGATTAAAACGACCTCACTGGTCAAGTGCATGTTCTAATCCAGTAGCTGGAACCCCACCAGCTGTGACCTCTCAGTTTGGGTTCAGACTTTTTTACTTTGAGGCTGGGAAGCAACCAAGCGGACCAGGAGGAAGGGTGCTCGGTTAGAATCATGGGACAGAGATGCAGGGCGCCAGGCCCGACGGAGTTCAGACTCACCTGCTCCCTCTCTTCTCTTTTCTTTTTGACTGTACTAGGGATTGAACCCAGGGCCTGGCATATGCTAGAAAGTGCTATGCCACTGAGTTACATTCCCAGCCCAGTGCTTTTTAATTATCTTTTATTTTGAGACAGGGTCTGGCAAAACTGATTAGCTGCCCAGGATGGGGCTCAAACTTGTAATCCTCCTGCCTCAGCCTCCTGGAGTGATGGGATTATAGACCTGAGCCACCACACTGAGCAACAATTTTTAATCTGAGACCAGAGTCTCACTAAGTTGCCCAGGCTAGCCTGAAATTTGTGATTCTTCTGTCTCAGCCTCCCAAATAGCTGGGCACTCCCTGTTTTCTGATGAAGAAACTGAAGGTCTGTAAGGGTCAGTGCTGAGCCTGTGCTCTCACAAGGATAAAGGGCCCAGCAGGGCAGAAGCATGGCGTGTCCGGGTTCTGTGTCCACTGAGGGACCACATCACAGAGCCTGCCCCATCTCCCACTCTGACAAGATTGTATCTGTCTCATACAACCTGTGAAGTCTCGGCAGAACCTAGAAATGTCCAGATTGTCCACGAAGGGCAATGTGCTGACATGGGGCAGAGGAGGCTGAGGGTCAGGTGCTTGATAGTCCTGACCTTGAGCCCTGGGTTCCCGACCTAGGTGCACACAAACCCTTCCACCTGGAAGAGGAAAGGGTGGAGCCTGACCACACACCTGCTCTCTTGGGGCTGCCACAGCACAGGGAGTCCCTTGGGTTGTGTCCTGGGCTCTCCTGCACAGATGATAGTGGCAGGGCCGCTGACAGCCAAGAAGCTTAGTGTCTACATCGTGAGCATTGCTGCAACAATGCTCATGGAGGGCTGATGGCCGCCCAGGGCTCTGGACTGAACTCTGTACTGGAGGTTCATGTGCCAGGCCCTTGACACCTGGTCCCTATCTGGCGGTAGAGTCGCTAGGAGTTGGGTTTTCGTAGGGAATTAAGGTCAAGGGAGGTCGCAGGGTGAGCCCTAATCTGACAGGACTGTGGCCTTCTAAGAAGAGGGAGACTTTACCATGTAAGGACACAGGGAGGTGGCGGCCATCTGCTGGCACCTAGACTTTGGACTTCCCAACCTCTAGCACCGTAGAAAATAAAATTCTGTTGTTCAAGCACACAGTCTGTGATGTTTTGTTACGGCAGCCCAAGCTGCCCAAGACTCTGGGTCACTGGCCGGAGTCAGCAACTTCGCTCAGCAACTTCGCAGGAAGAAAAGCAAGCACAGAGCAGGTGAACAACTTCCCCAAGGCTGAGCATCAACACAGATCAGTACAAAAACTCATTATCTCTATGACTTTGGGAGGTCGCCAAATCCGTCCCAAACCCAATTTCCCCATCGGCAAAGGATGAATGTTAACTGCATGTACATGATAATTGTAGTGAAGACAAAGAGTTCTGTTTGGCACGGTACTCTGCTGCATGGCAGCTCCTCTGTTGGGGTCTGCTGTTATGGTTGTTGCCATCATCTTAGTTCTACAGTGCCCACCAGTCTTCATCGCCAGCTTGCCCTTAGCCACTCTCTCATTTTACCACGTGTCCCTATCTCTCCTTCACTTATGCGGTTGCAGCTCACTGGATCAGCGCAGACCCCCAGACTCCAGGGGCTGGCAATGGGAGTTGTCACTTAGCACTTGGAAATTAGCAGCTGAAGAGCCAGGGCCCCCGGGGTGAGTAGCAGCCCTGTCCCGGGGGCCTTGTGCAAACAGAAGGTGCTGGCTAAGGGAAAGATGCGGAGAGGAGAGGTCAGTAGGCATCAGGAGGTGAGAGCTGAGAGACCAGCCAGCTCTCTGAAGGTAGGAGAGCACTGTTCAATGCTGGCAGCTTCCTACCTGGCAACCATGCATCAAGATGGACTACAGATTTGGCAGCCTTGAGTTTTCCCATTGTACTCTTACCACCAACGCCCTTCCCCTGTTTCCTAGACAGGGCTTCTGGGGACCCCTGGTGACTGCATGGCTGAGCTGAGTGGTGTCTTAAAATCGAGTGTCCTTAAATCGAGTATATCCCTCAAGCCACAGGGCCAGGGACTAGTTCGTGGAAGTTGTCCAGGCCCTATGAATTTTTCTTATGCCTTTGCTTTTATGTCCTCAAATCCATTGCTTTTGATTCCCGTGGTCTTGTCTTTCATTCTTGACCCAAACTTGTCCCTTAGGATTGTTCCCATACCTGACTTCCTGTCATCTTTGTGCTGCCACGTGGGTGTCACTTTCTTAGACCTGTCAGACTGGTGCCCGAGAGGCCTTCCTCTCCATTCTGGCCTATTCCGCGATGGCTCTAGGCAGACAGAGCTTTTACCGCATGTTTCTCTCCTCTAGGAGAGGTGACAAATGTGGCCTTTTGACCTCACTCACCCTGTGGCCCCCACAGCCCCGTCTCAGTGCCCCATCCATCTCAGGTGCTGGCGGGGAGGGGGGACCTCATGCCATTCAATGTTCAGGAAGTGGCAAAGCCCATAAGTGGTAGCCCCACCCCTGCGCCTCCACCTCTCTGTTTACTTCCTCTACTAAGCACCACTGCCCCCGCCAAAGACAAAAAGCAAACCAGTGCTCCAGGCTTGCAGTAGGCCATGTTTTACTGGGAAACGAGGTTACTGTGGCGTAAAAGAGCAGGCTGGGCCGATCCCAGGAGACCCACATAGCCTCCTCTGTCCCGTCCCTGCAGACCCTGCAGGCCCAGCCCCTTGGGGCGGGGCTGGCCTGGTTTGCTCTTCCTCTCCTGTTCTCTGTGACTTACAGACAAAAGGGGAAGCAGAAGGTGTCCCTGCAAGGTCCACACCTGTCCTATTTTCCAATCTTTTTCGACCAAAGAACCGCAGGGCCACACCACAAGAGTCATAGAGCTCACCGCTCCTGCTGGGTCCTGGTCCTCTGGGGTGATTCCCTCTGAAGCACGCAGTCCCTGGCTCCTCCACAACCCACTGGGAACTCTGGGCAGAGCTCAGTGTTTCTAGATTGAGGGACCAGGGGCTGCGCTCCAGATCCCACTGCAGGATCCTTGCCACTCACTAGTCCCCTTCAAAGCCCCCAAGTCATCACCACCCCAGCTTGGTCAGAAAGCAGCAGACGACACCTCCCTCCTGGAAACAGCTCTTTACTGGGTCAGGGATATTATGTGGCATGATATTATCATATGCAGATGGGAGAATTACATGGCAGATGGGTGGTGTGGCGTGCAAACCAGCTGCACATCTATGGCAACCAGGAAGGTGGTACAAAGGCTTGGACAGGAAGATGGCAGGTCCCCGAGGCAGTGCTGGGAGAGACTGCTCCATGCTCCACACCGCAGTATCTGACTCTGCTTGAACATAAAGGTAGACAGCTTTCCAGTGAGGTCAGCCCAGGAAAACCCTCTTCCTGCCGGGCAACTTCCCAGCATCCCCTTCTGCCAGTGTGCGCTGGAAGTTGATGGGGCTAGCAAGTGATCCCCCCAGGGGAGTCTCCTGCGGATGTCCAGGCTCTCCCCACGCCTACCTGGCTTACTGATCATGTGCAGAGCACTCAGCCATCCTGGGACACAGTGGGGAGAAGTCATCGAATGGCTATAGGAAGGTGCAGGGCGGTACAGTGGGTGCGGGAGGCCCCTGTTTTTCAGGAGTGGCCCTTGCAGCACCCTGGTCCTCCCTGGTCACCAAAGAGGACCTCTGCTGGGAACAGAGCATGCCGGCTTCCGGGAGAGCTTTGCCTGCCCCGCTGCCTCCTGCCATGGGCGCTGGGGAGCACTTAGGCAGAACGTTCCAGGGCCTGCAGCATCTCTACCTGCAGACGCAACTCCTGCTTGGATTCTTTCCAGGCTACTCCTGAGATGCAGAAGAGAATGTTTTGAAAGAAAGCGCTGAATTTGTCAGAGTCTGCTGAGTCTGAAAGTGCCAGTGGGGGTGGAGTCCCACTGTCCTGTGTGAGGCAGGGGCAGCTCGGTTCCCATGACGACACGGAGGGCTTGTGGTTGCCATGCCCACCTTGTGCCTGGAATTTCAACTACAATGCGCTGGGAAGGTTTCCGTGGGTCTTTTTTTGTTTTAGGGGCAGTAGGGGTGGAACCAGGGTCTCCCACATGCTAGGCAAGTGCTCTATCTCTGAGCTACACCCCCAGCCCTCTCTGGGTCTTTTCAACCAGGGAAAGTCCTGGGAAACTGCCAGCCAGCAATGGTGTGAAGGCACCGGAAAAACGGGAGCTGGTCACCATCCAGAGATAGAATCAGGACCTTCTTCCCGAGACGGCCACCTCCCCAGCCGGCTCAGTCACAGGAGAGGTGAGGTCTTCGACCCTCTCCTCCCACACAGCCAGGGAAATCCAGTCGTTCCCCTGGCCAGCAGGGAAGAATGTGTGTGTGTGTGTGTGTGTGTGTGTAGGGGGTCACTTTCCTGCAGTACAGGCACCACTGGGGAGCCCAAAGCTGTAGGTCAGCTCTGGGGAGTACTGCACGTCAGAGTCAAAGGACCACGATTGTCTGTAGATGAAGCTTTTCTGTGCCCCCTTCCTGTTCTGGATGCCAGTGTCTGGGGTCAGGGACCCTTCTCAGTAGGCGCTCTGGCTTCCTGGTGGGCCTGGGGGCCCAGGCAGGCCGGGGGGACCCTGGATGCCTGGCTCACCCTTAGGCCCCACGGCCCCCCTCAGACCCGGTGACCCCGTCTTCCCGGCAATCCCTGGTTTGCCCTGAGGCCCTGAGGGCCCTGGAGACCCGGGCGGCCCCTCTGGCCCCGGGGGTCCCGAGTCTCCTTTGGGGCCTGGCTGTCCCCTTGGCCCTCCAGTGCCAAAGCTGCCCTTTGAGCCTTTGAGGCCCGAGAAACCCCGTGGCCCAATCGTTCCCCGTTCACCCACTGGTCCGGGCTGCCCAGGCTGTCCGTGAGGACCTTGGGGCCCGGGGGGGCCCAAGCTGCCGGGGTCTCCTTTGGGTCCTCTGCTGCCAAAAGGCCCCTTCACACCTGAGTCTCCTTTGAGTCCTCTTGGTCCTGGAGGCCCGGGGACACCTGGGGTGGGAGAGAAGAGGGGACAGGTCAGTTATGAGGGGCACAGTGACAGCCCAGGGGCAGATACCGCTCAGACCAGGGTGCCGCCTCTGGGCATGCAAGCTGATGGCTTCAGCATTGGTGAAGTGGGGACAAGGACAGCAGATTCTGCATAACAATACTTGGCACTCTGACTTCGAGGCTCATAGCTCTGAGCATGTACGTGAGTTGGGCTGAGAACAGACTGTGCTGGGAGGAGGCAGAGGTCGTCCAGGACTGTCTGTCCTGCTGTGGGGGCTGGGGCAGCCTTCTGTGCCTCCTCATGGTGTTCGACTGCCACACTTGCCCCCCACCTCTCAGGCCTCTGAGAACACGGGTGGAGTCAGGGGCCAAAGAGCAGAAAGCCGAGGAAGTGAGGACTGAGAAGCAGGTGCGTCCCAGGGTAAGTGAGGCTCATAGTCAGGATCCAGCAAAAGGTCAATTCCTTGGAGCAGCCCGGCCTGACTGCTCCAGCTTCTTCTTCAGGCTCTCGACACTACTACCTTCTAGATTGTTAAGTTTAAATCACAGCTCCAGAAACCCAGAAAGACAGGGAGACCCATGTTTCACATCCCAGGCCTGGGGACGGAGCTGAAGACAGAGCCAGAAAAGCCCAGTATGTGCTCGGAGACCCTGCTACGTGCCTGGCACTGAACCAGGGCCTGGAGCAGAAGCAGAGATGGAGCATGGCCTTCCCCATGGAGCCCTGACCTCGGGTCCTTCCCGCCCCGAGGACACGCAGCGGACAGGGGCTGTCACTCTGCACGGGCACATCAGGATGCCTCAGGAGCACACAGAAACACACACATGTCCCAGTTCATGAGGACGGTGGTGTGGAGACAGTGGCTTCTGCCATGGTGAGGCCTCGACCCCCTTCGGCCATGGTGAGGAAAGCAGACCTGGCTTTCCTCAGAGGGCAGCAGGCTGAGTTGACCAAAGTTGTCTAGGCGTCTGCAAGTCCTCTGCTGCTGTGTCAACCCCTCTGCAATGGAATCCTAGAGTTCTGGGGCTCAGTAGGAGCTAGGCCAGTTCTTCACAGAAGAGGTGACAAAGCCCACAGGGGCCAAGCAATATCGCCATGGCTGCCCAAGTCGAAATCGAGTCTGGGAGGCCTCTCAGGGCAGCGAAGCTCTTCACCAGAGCCCAGAGCCCTCTGAGCTGCCAAACTCCAGCTCTGTGGCACCAGGACCCTTGCTCTAGCTGATGTGACCCACTGTCCCCACATTCCCCACCCTGTGTCCCTCTGTCTCCTTGGAGTGTTTCTGCATGGAACGGTGTCAGTGAATATGTCCTCTATTATGACCTCACCTGGAAACCAGAGCCTGGATGGAGTCAGCCCCACCAGAGCCAATAAAAGCCTTCCAGTCTGCTCCCTGCCACCGGCTGCCATGGGGATGCGGCCCTGCAGGGGCTCACGTGGCATGCCAGCAGAGAGGCGGAAAGTCCACCATGGGGTTGGCCAGGGGCAGTCAGCCGCAGTGACAAGAACCTGGCCTCAGAGAAGCCAGAGGCGGGACCTTTGGTCCCCAGTACAGGCCAGAACAACACAGGCACAGGCGGACGCCCATGCTGGAGCTGCCTCCCCCAGCCTGGCAGGCTTTGCTGGGAACTGGCAAGGCCACAGCGTTTGTCTTCATCCTAACTCTGCTCCTGGCACCTGGGCCAGCTGAGGTTTGGAAAAGCAGAGAACATTCAGAAGCAGAGAGGCCCCAGGAGGCTGTGTGGGTGGCAGAGAAATGCTGAACAATTCTGCACCCCACATCCCAGCTCTCAGATTTCACTTGAGAATTGCACTTACTACAGTTGAGATACCTGATTGGCTTGCACTTAATACACACAATTAAACTGCACTTAATACAATGGAGAATGACACTAATGCTTCCAAGTACCCCTGAAGCTCTGTACCCCTTCCTACCGCTCACCTGGCTGGGTGGGCACATGTCCCCTGCCCTCATCCCTGCTCCTTGGTGTCTTCTGCGGGCTCATCTTACACCTGCTCTGGGAATGGAGGACCTGCTGGGCCTGATCTCAGCTCCCTGACTCTCCACTCTCTCCACTCCTGACTTCTGGGTGGACTCTTGCTGAGAAGTCTCCTCTCGATGAGGAGACCTGCCCTGCCCCCCAGGCCAGCTGACATCCCCTCACTTTCTCCCTGGTACCTTTCTTTCTGAGGTCACTGTCTTGGTGACAACCTCTCTTCCCTGGACCTGAAGAGCACAGTGGCCACTGTGAGGGCTCCTGCGTGTCCCCGCACCAGCAACGAAGGAGGAAAAGGGGAGACAAAGCCACTCTTCCTCCTCCCCATCGCTCTCTTCTCAGAGGGGCTCTTGGATGGGGAAGACGGGGCACCCATGAGCTCCTGCTGGACGTCGGGAAAAAGACTTGGTCACTCTGTCACTTCATTGCCCCAAGTGTGTGCAGGGAGGTCTGTGAGGGGAAGGTTACCCCCTTCTCTAGATCCACCCCCAGCGTGGTTGCCACTGCTGCCTCATCGCTGAGAACCAGCAGGATCCCAGGCAGCAGCTGGGAGGAGAGCAAGTGCAGGCAGTTCTGGAAGTCTTTCTGCCTCTCCTGCAGCCCGGGGTTCCAGGCAGATGGTACCCAGGACATGCAGCAGGCGTGTGGAGGCTGCACGGTGTTGACGCTGGTGGTGCATCTACACAGCCCTGCAGTCAATGGCCTGGCTCCTCCACGCTAGAAAGGAATGGGCGGTAAGAGCAGTTGATGTTGGTCAACTGGGTGTCTGCTGTGTCCCCGGCATTAGGTTGTGGTTGCCACATTTTACATAGAGCAAGCCGTGGTGCAGAAAGGGGCAACTTGCCCAAGACCGCTACCGAGTCAGTGGTGGGGTCAGAGAGGCTCTGAGACCCAGGTCTCCACCCTCAGCACACTGAGGCAGGGTCTCTGGGCCTCACCAGCACCCCCCTGCCAAGGCTGCAGTCTGGGTGCTGCCTGGACGAGGGAGAAGCCCTGGGGCCCGTCTCTGAGGGTGCTGAGGGTCCCAACAGAGTGGGAAGGGGCCTCGGTATGGCTCCTTCCTCCGGTGAGCAGAGCCGGCCCCCCTATTGAGCCAGCCTTGAGTAGTGAGAATTAAGAGTCAGTGGGAACTGGTCTTTCTGGGAACAAAATCAGTAGCTCACAGCACAAGGACAATGGCTGGAGGCTGGCCAAGGTCTTCGCCAAGGATAAGAAAATGATAAGGACAGGGCTGAGGGGCGGAGGGGAGGACTCAGGGCTACTATGAGCAGAGGGGACACTCTTCAGGCTGAGGATGAAACTCCAGAAGTGGGGGCCGAGGTGACAGCTGGGAGAGGGGACTGGGAACCCTGGGTCCTGGGGAGGCCCATGATTACACAGGAAGCCACAGGCTGTAATTAGGCTCTCGGGCCCATTAGGGTCCAGCCGCAGCTCACTGCATGTCTGAGAGAAGTGGGGTGGGAGGCTCTGTGGTCTTCACTGAGCTGGGGAGGGGTCGGCAGGGGTGGCCAGAAGAATCCAGTGTCTCAGGACACCAATCTACCCACCCCTGGGTGGGGTGGGGCATGGGCAGGAGGGGCCATAGTGCCACTCACAGTCAGAGGCTACCGGCCAGCTCACCAGGGCAGAAGGAGCCAGACAAGGAAGGGACGCCCCTTGGTGTGCTGGCCCCATAGAAGGTGCTCTGGCCTGGACACCGGGGCCCAGGTTGCAGTGCCAGCTCTGTTGTCAGCACCCTGGGTGGCCAGGCTCAGGCTCCCTGTGTTCCTGAGCCAGGGATTCTCAGTCCTGGCTCTGCTCGCCTGAGGAGTGCTGAAAAATGCTGATGGACTCACGCTTCTGCCTAGGATGGAAGAGTCTGTAACAGACTGAACCACCCACCAAGAGCAACCAGGACTGCTACGGGCAAGACAAGACTTCCACTCCGGGGCTCAGGAGAGACACCAGGGCTAAGGTCCCAGGAGAGGAGCTGGCTGAAGCCAACCTCAGGTCCTTGCCTGTACAGCGCTCCACTCCAGGCAGCAGTAGGCCTGGGCAGATAGGCAGGAAGCCAGACAAAAGCTGCAGCCCAGGCTGAGCTACAAGGAACACTTGGCAACTTCCCAACAGCAGGGAGACCAAAATGGGGCTCGAGGCTACAAGCCTTCTTCACCGTCACCCACACATGTAGCTCTTCTGCCCTGAACAACAGAAGGATGGGGCAGCTCTGCGTTTCCTGTCTTGACAGATAAACCTTTTGGGTGTGACAGTAAGATGGAGATGGTGCTTCTGGAATAAGTTTGCAAATTCAGTTCATCTGTATCTTTGTGGGGGTGGGGTACTGGGGATTGAACTCAGGGCCTTTGCACTGAGCTACACTTCAGCCTTTTTATTTTATTTTTTAGTTTGAGACGGAGTCTCGTTAACTCACTAACTTGCCCAGGCTAGGCCTGAATTTGTAATCCTCCTGCCTCAGCCTCCCAAAGTGCTGGGATTACAGGTATGCACCACTACAGCTGGCTGTCAGTCCCTCTGCCTCTCACCCTTCTTGCCCACTCTGCTCTGTCTTTGGTCATACTTTCATTTATCTACTCACTGAGTAAACATATCTTGAGTACCTTCCAGGGGCCAAGCACAGTGCTGGGTACTTGTGAATCGGACACTGCGCCCATGTGCCCTCATAATAATTCCTTACACTAGGACACCCTTTTATAATTTATAAGAATTTGTTCACACTCATTGTGAGCACTGGGTCTCACAACTATCCCCTGGGGTAGAGGCAAGGCAGGTATCAAGAATCCTATATGTGGGTGAGGACACTGAGTTGAATGTAGCCAAGAGACATGCCCCAGGTCACTCTGACCATGAGCTCACTCCTGAACCACACCTTCCGGGTCTCCAGTTACCTCTCCATGAAAGAGACACCAACATTTGCCTTTTCTACTGTATAGTAGTTTCCCCTTTTCTACAGAGGCTCCATCCCAAGATCTCCATGGATGCCTGAACCATAGATAGCACCAAATCCCATAGATACTAACTTTCTTTCTATACATGCATCCCTGTGATAAAGTTTCACTTATAAATTGCAAGGAAAGACTGACAATAATAACTTAGAATAGGACAATTATAACAACATACTGTAACAAGAGTTATGTGGCTGTGGTCTCTCTTTCTCAAAATATGCAATTTTCCATTTAATATTTTCAGACCATGGTTGACTGTGAGCAGCAGAAACCGTGGCTGGAAAAGCCGTGGATAAGGGGAGCATGTTACAAGGATTACTGCAAGGCCGACGTGAAGCAAAGCGTGTGGATGGGCTTTGTCATCAGGAAAGTTTTAGATTTTCTTTGTTCTTAGGCTGCATTCAACAAAACCACAAATATGACAGAAGAATAAGAACAATCTAATGCCCTTCACTGGATTGCTGCACCACAGAGGTCACACAAATGGTGCTTCAGATGACACACTGCGGGAGGCGACCACTCCCAGAGAAATACTCAGTATAGCACCTGGCGTCATTGCAAACATAAAACACAACAACAAGCAAACGGAATCTTTCTCCATACACCTCACCAGTGGAGCAGAAAGGCTCAGTGATACAAAGTGAAGGCAACACAGGCTCGTGGCTGAAAGGTCGAGGAGAACCAGAGAATTAGAGGTTGGTCCCAAGCCGGAGCTCTGTGGAGGGAAGAGCTGTCGGGGATCACGGAGCTCCTGCTGCCCTCTCGGGGCTCCCTGGATGAATCAGCCAAGATGCTTAGTTTCCCAAACGTAAACTGCAGCTTTTGGAACTGCCAAGTCACCGTGGCTACTTATCTTAATCTCTAGAGCCAAGATCCGCTCAATTTTCAGGCTCAACATCCTTCCCACAAAGATGCACACTTTGGGAATGGCTTCAAGGGACTCCAGATTCCTGGTGTAAGGGAATCCAGCTTTAGGAGGCTTTTAGATACTGAATTAAAGGGTGTAGACCTGGAAGGTCCGATCCCCTCCTTTTCCCAGTGTTCGGTTACCTTGGTAAAAGACTGTAGGTCTCTCTGGGGAAAGCTGGCTCTGAGCCGAAGCTGATTCCAGGAGACCCAAACATCACCATGGCCCACTAGTCAGAGGAGGGGCTTGTGGAGGTTGGGTGGTAGGTGGAGTTTTAGCTCTGTCTAAATTATAATGGGAATAATGGGTCCCTGAAGCCATGCTGTGATGATTTCCCACCAGTTCCAGCATGCATCATTGGCGCAGATACACTCCGTAGCAGGTAGAATCGTCCTATTGGTTCCTGGACCTGGAAGTGAGGGCTATTATGGCAGGAAAGGCCAAGCAGATGGCATTAGAGCTTAGGACAAGCTCTTTACCTTGGAAAATAGTAAACAAAAAGGAAGACTGCATGCTTGGTGGGACTGCAGAGATTAATGCCACCATCAAAGATGTGAAAGATGCGGCGGTGGCGCTACCCACCACACCCCAAACTCTCTCATTTGGCCTGTGCAGAAGACAGATAGATCCTGGCAATTGTTACTGTAAGCTTGACCAGGTGGGGACCCTAGTTGTGGCTCTTGTTTCATTGCTTGGGCAAGTTAAGATGTCTGCTAGAATCTGGTAGCTATTGGTCTGGAAAATGTTTTCAGGTCCATACCTGTCAACAGAGACCTCAAGAAGCAGTTTCCTCCAGCTGGCAAGGCAGAAATGTACCTTCTCTGTCCTACCTCAGGGGGATGGCAACTCTTCAGCCCTGTGTCACAACTTATCCTCTTCCTCTTCCACAAGGCATCACATTGGTCCATTATGTCGATGACCACAATGCTGATTGAACCTAATGAGCTAGAAGTAGCAACTACCCTACTTATGGTTAAGGTTATTCGCATGTCAGAGGGTGGAAAATAAATCTGATGGAAACTCGGAGCCCTTCCACCTTGGTGGAATTTCTAGAAGCGCAGTGGTGTGGCATGTCGAGATAGCCCTTCTAGAGTGAAAGATTTGTTGACGCAACTGGCCACTCTTACAACTAAAAAAAAAAAAAAAGTGCATAATGCCTGCTGGGCCCCTATGGACTTTGGAGGCAACATATTCTTCATCTGAGCAAATTACTCCAGCCCATTTAGCAAAAGACCCGAAAAGCTGCTGTGTTTGAGTGAGGCCCCAAACAGGAGAAAGCTCTGTGGCAGGTCCAGACTTCTGTGCAAGCTGCTGTGCCTCTTGGCCCGTAGTAGATTGAGGGGTACCTGAGACGGTGGTGGAAGATAGCCATGCCACCTGGAGCCTTTGGCAGGGCTCTACAGATGAATCACAGGGGAGTTCCTCAGGATTTTGGAGTAATGCCTTGCCATGCTCTACAAATAACAGTTTTCTGCAGGCAGCAGCTCTTGGGCCTCGGTGGAGACGGAATACTTAACTGTGGTCCATCAAGCTACTGTGTGACTTGAGCTGCCAATCATGAACTGGGTAGTTGACCCACCACACCATTAACTGGGGGTGAATGGCCATATTCAGTCATCAAATAGAAGTGGTATATATCAGACCTGAGCAGGATCTGAAGGCACAAGTAAGCTTCATGGAGAAGTGGCTCATAGTCCCCATGCTTGTGGCACTTATGGCCTTATGGGGTTTCCTGCAATCAGTCAAGAGAAAAAGAAAAATGTTGGGCCTCGTATACGGTTAATTCTGTGACATGCAGATACTACCCAAAAGTGGACAGTTGCAACACTACAGCCCTTTCTGGAACATCACTGAAGGGTAGAGGGAAAGGAAATCCCCCCAATGGACAGAACTTTGGTCAGTGCATCTGGTTGTTCATTTTGCACAGAAGTGTCCAGATGTGCGATTATGCTCAGATTCATGGGCTTTGGCTGATAATTATCCTGTATGGGCAGGGACTTGGAAGGAACAGTATTAGGAAATTGGTGACAAGGAAATTTGGGGAAGAGGCTAACCCTAACAGATACCTCTCTCTGAGTGGGCAAAAGTTGTGAAGTTATTTGTGTCTCATATCTATGGTCACCAAAAAGTGACCTCACCTGAAGACAATTTTAATTTTTTTTTTTTTTGTGGTGCCGGGGATCGAACTCAGGCCCTTGTGCTTGCAAGGCAAGCACTCTAATCACTGAGCTAAATCCCCAGCCCCGACAATTTTAATATTTAAGTGGGCAGAATGACCCATTCTGCGGAGAGCAGTCAGCCTATTTCCTCAGTCAGAGGGCTCATTAACAAAGTAGACACGATGGCCAGGATATTTTTTGCATGAGCTCAGCAATATGGACCCCCATTCACCAAGCCCAACCTGGCTGTGGCCACTGCTGCTGTCCAAGCTGCCAGGAGCAGAGATAGTTCTGAGTCACTGATGTGGTAGCATTGCCAACGGTGATCAGCCACCCGTATGGCTGGTGATTTCTTTGGACCACTTTCATCATGGAAGGGGCAATGTTTTCCTCTTATCACAATAGATACTTACTCTCAATATGGATTTGCCTTCCTTGCATGTAATGCTTTAATTAAAACAACCATCCACAGACTTATGCAACTCCTTAATCTACCATCACAATATTTGCACAGTATTGCTTCTAACCAAGGAACACCCTTCACAGTAACCGTATTGTGGCAGTGGGTTCGTGCTCATAGAATTCATCAGTCTTACTATGTCTCCCATCATCCTAAAGTAAATGTCTTGACAGAACAGTAGAATAGTCTTTTGGAGACTCAGACCCAGAAGCAGCTAATGGACTGAGGGCAAGGTTCTCCGGAAGGCTGCGCATGCTCTGGATCAGCATCCACTCTATGGCATTGTTTCTTCCACAGGCGGATTCACAGGTCCAGGAATCAAGGGCAGGCAGCAGGAGTGGTACCACTTACCACTTACCACTTACCTAGTGACCCACTGGTAAAATTATTACTTCCTATTTCTGCTTATGTTCCGCTGAGTTAGACATCTTGGTTTAACAGGAGGAGAGCGTCCACCAGGAGACACAACAGTGACTCCGTAGAATACCATGTGAAGGCTGCTATCTAGCCACTTTGGGTCTTCATGACTGAATCAGCCGGAAAAGACGGAAATTACTGTGCTGGCTTGAGTGATTGATCCTGAATACAAAGGAGAAATGGGCTGCCACTCCACAATGGCAGCAAGGAAGAGTATGCTTAAAGCGCAGGAGATGCCATGGTGTCCTTTAATATTACCATGCCCAGTGATCAGGGCCACCAGGAAACTACGCCCACCCAACTCAGGCATGTAGACTAATGGACCGGAACCTTCAGAAAAGGTTTGGATCGTCCTACCAAGTAAAGAACCATGATCTGCTCGGGCGCTTGCTCAGAGCAAAGAGAATTTGGAAGGAGAAGTAAAAGAAGGTAGTTATAAATACTGGCAATGACCACATGACCACTTACAGAAATAGGGACTGCAACTGTCATAAGTACTTTCTCATTATTCTGTTATAAATAAATCTGTGTGCGTGTATTTAGCACACAAATTGGTTTCCTCCCCTCTTCCTCCCTGATCGTGTATCCCTTAAAACATAAACTCTGCTGGCGTCATATGATAGTTTTAAGCATAGTTAATTTGCACCATAGAATTTGAGTTATGGCATTTAAGGAGAAGAGTAAATCTCACTCAAGGACTTTTGCTCTCCTTCTGGGGAAAAGATTAGTGTACTTTTGGTGTACACAGGACAGTTGTGTTATGTTAGGTGGAACTGTGACCTTATTATTGTCTTTATTTGGAGATCAAATGTGGAGCCTTAGGAAATGTGTATGGGTGCCAAGTTAACAAGGAGTGGACTTGTGATGGCTAATTTTATTGTCAGTTTGACTAGGCCATGAGTGCCTAGTTTGGGTCAAACATTCATCTGATGTATTTGGGAGGGTCACTTTGGATAAGACTGACATTTAAATTGATCGACGGCGTAAAGCCAGTTGCCTTTTGTTATGCGGGTAGACCTCATCCAAGCAGTACAAGGGCCGAATATAACAAAAGCAGACCTTCCCCCAAGTCAGAGAATTCTTCCTGCCTGATGGCCTTCCAATTAGACCATCAGCTCTGCAGATTTTGGACTTATCAGCTTTCTTAATCATGTAAGCCAATTCCCTATCTATCTATCTATCTATCTACACTGTATGGTTCTGTTTCTCTGAATAACTCTGACACAAAAATGGGCACATGAAGAATAGCACATGGCAGTAATAGATCCAGGAGGAGCAGGTGGCCAAACAGGCAGATGAGAACATTAATGAGGGGATGGGAAGGGAAAAATACAAGAGCAGATAATTTCCAAAACACAAGTTCTGCCCATTTCTCTATGTGGACCCCACTGAATAAATCCACATGTAAAAATCCAAATTTGTATGGTACGTAACAATAAAAGCCACAGTTCCCTTACAAAAGAGATTTGCAAGGACTCCTTAAGGCTACCCATTGTCCTGGGCATTGGCTTCAGGACTGTGTTATCCCACTAGGAGTTTTGCCTAAAATCTAGTGCTTCTGAATCTGGTAAGATCACCGAGGCCTTTGGGAGTTTGGGAACTGCCCTGCCCAGTCCCCACCTTACCTCGCAGGATGGTGACGTTGTGAAGGATTTCTCCGTGCTGTGTGTCCACCGCTTTCATCTCCTCCACGATCATGGAGAGGTTGCGGACATTGAAGTCCAGCCGGGCGCTGAGCAGGCTGAAGCGCTCCTGGAGCAGGTCAGTGGTGCCCAGCACGAGTGAGACAGACTTGTTCAGGTAGTAGAGCTCTTCGGCGTGGGTGTGGAAGCCCAGCGTGCAGGAGAGCCGCACATCGTCCAGGTACTTCAGCATGCTGTGCACATGGTTGTCGGTGGCATTGATGTTGGTGAAAATGGTGCTGATTTCGATCTCGTGAGAAGCCATGCGTCCTTCCAGCGACTCGAACCTCTCCACCGTGCGGTTCTGGGCATAGCGGGTGTGGTACTGGAGATCATGCATGTTCTCCTCGTGGTCGTCCAGGAAGGAGGAGATGTTATCCAGCTGCAGCTGCAAGCCCATGACCTGAAGCACCAGGTCGTGCATGCTCTCGGAGTTCTGGCTGATGCGCTGTGAGGAGGCCCCCAGGGTGGTCTGAATGTTCTTCACCATTTCTCCAGTCTTGGCAGAGGTGGTGCGCAGGCTGCTGAAGAGCCGGGTGTAGTTCTGCCAGTCAGTGACCATCTTCTGGAGGGTGAGGGTCTCCTCGTCTGTCTTCCGCTGGATCCCGTGGATCCACTCGGCAGTCTGCCCCACAGTGAAGTTGATTTGGTGCGTGGCAGCCTTGACATTGTAGCACTCCTGGGCGAGGTCCTTCAGGGAGAGGTCCAGGCTGACTGTCGTGGCCTGCCAGCCCCTCACCTGCGCCAGGAAGAGTCCCAGAGACTGGTTGACCTGGTGGATGGAGAAGGCGCAACTGCCCATCTCCTGGGAGATTTGACTGCTGGTGGTGGAGAGCAGCTCATGGGCCTGAGAAGTCTGGTCCAATTGGACCTCTTGGGCCAGAAGCATCTTCTGCAGCCCCTCCAGCTCCTCCTTTAGCTTTCTGATCTCTTGCCCCAGCTGCCCGGCCTCATGGCAGAAAGAGCAGTTGTTCAGGGCTTTCAGGTCTTTAGGAGAAAGGGACAACATTTTGAGTTGCTGATGGACTATGGGAGAATGATGCTCCTTTAAATTAAACATTTCAGAGCCCCATGAATTGGCAAGTGGCTTTTTGACCCCACTTTCTTTCCTGAGTTCTGCTATGAAATCCTTTCTCAGAAAATCTTTGCCCAACATCTTTCCTATGTGATAGGAAACACAGGATTTAAGACATATTCTCCACCTCACCACCACCTTCTCAAGAATATATCTTAATAGCTTTTCTGAGGTAGCCAAGAACCTTCCATTTATACTTTATTTTAGAATTTCTCCAAATATGTTCACCTCTGTTATCATATTTGATCTTCTTACAGTATTCTTTCAGGGAGGGCAGCACAGGGATTTTCACCTTGTGACTCGCAAGGAGCAAGGCACAGAGAGGTGGCTTGCCAAATCATGCTTGCCTAGTTAGGGGTGGGCCATCTGCATCAGCGTGGATCCCTTTTAAGCCCTTGTATTATGGCTTTTTCTGTCTCATTCTATTCTAGAATGTTCTAGAAGCAGGGGATAAACGGCATCACAAATTGAGTAAAGGGGCTGATGCATCAGGAGGCCTTTGGAAGGTTTTAAAACACATTTTGTTTATGAGGAGGTTTTGAGAATGGAGTATACTTGGCTTTCTTCTCTACCTATAGACTCTGGCTAGATCTATGGCTGATACAGAAACCACTGCCCCAGTCCTAAGTGTCCACCAGGTAGTGGCCCTCTGCTAATGGCTGGTGCTTGCCAGAGAGGGAAACAGAAACCACAGCTGAACTTATCTTGTGCCAGGAGGCTGGTGAGGCCTCCCTGGCCCTGATGAATATTGGCCTTTCATCATAGTCATTGGTACATCTGGACACTGGATGCTTACCCAGTCCTTGAAGGTTTTCCTGCATCGACACAAGCTTCTTGTTATAAATGGACTGGGCCAAAGAGATGTCTTCCGAGAGAGAGTCTACCTTCCTAAAAACT
Organism: Hystrix cristata; assembly: GCA_004026905.1. NCBI lineage: Eukaryota > Metazoa > Chordata > Mammalia > Rodentia > Hystricidae > Hystrix > Hystrix cristata. The sequence continues at coordinate 7,613 of PVJO010023536.1, read as the reverse complement.
ACAGGGAAAGATGAGAAACTGCGACAGAGTCTTGTTTCAGAGAAACAAACCTCAATACACAGGTTGTTTGTTGAGAAAACATTTTTATCAGCCGTCTGCAACTAAACCCCTTCACCTTTCTCCTCAGAAGCTTCCCCAAAGTGGAAAGGGAAAGTGTTCTTATGGCCAGAGTTTGCCACATTTCTTTAAAAAGAATAATCATTCACCTCCCATCCAAGGTTTTAGAAACTGGGCCTGAACGTAAGATAGAACAGGGAAAATACAGAAAAAACATACAAGATAAAATTGGAAGTATTCTTAGTCGTACCACCCAGAGATTCTGCCATCAATATCTTTGAGACTTTCTTCTAGTCATGTTTAGGTTCATACTCATTCCTCATCTACATGGATACATACTTTGTTAGAAAACAGAAGAAAAATTGGGATGCTCTGAATAGCTCATCTATTTTCTCTTATTTGGCTTTATTTTGTGTCACGGGCATTTTTCCTTGTACCCTATATAAATGGTACTGCAATTACATAAAAATCCCATGTGGTTGGTGATACTTAGTGTATCTCCTCTTTTGGGCTTATAAATAAAATCTCACATGTAAACATGAATAATTCTTGACCCCAGAAACAATTCCTTTTATATGATGTTTGTATGTGTATGATTGTTCTCTTAGGATAAATCGCTAGGCTTACTGGGTCAAAGGAAATTAGCATTTTTGAAGTCCTTGGTACAAGTCACCAAATTGCCCCGTAAGCAGCTTATAGACTAATTTGTGCGCATGCAGCCTGGAGTCCTACTGAGGTCACGGCGTTGGCGAGGGGATGGAGCGCACCTCAGCAATGGGACGCCTGGCTTTCTGCGGCAGGTGCTGAAGGGGACTGGCGGTGACAAGAGGGGAGAGATTGGAAGGAAGATTGGCAGGATGTTTTCCACAAATTCTCTGAAGTCAGATGTGGGGAGAAGGAATTAGCACTGCCCAAAGAGCTAAGTAACACAGCACTTGCCCACATTGATAGAAATTTGTTGGATGACTATGGGCAAGTCAATTAAACTTTCCAGAGCTAATCTAATCCATAACATGAAAATGTGGAGCTAGATGAATTCCAAGGCTCTTGGCTCCAAAATTGTACGAGTTCAAATTATTTAGACTCTCTGGGCTCCAGTTAACATTGAGTATCTCAGAGCTGTGAAGGGTTTTACTTAATTAGCAGCAGCAACATGTTGAGATACTATGAATAATCACATTCTGTTATATAGGTCAGCTCGCTACACTTTATAACAGTTATTATTTCATTCAAGCCTCCTTTCAATTAGGTGTAGATGAAGGGACAGAAGTGCAGAGAGGTAGAATGACTTCAGTTCTTATCCTAAGCCTTCCTGAAATCTATTTCCAAGCCCACAGCCAAGGGTTCACTCTGTATAACACACCCTGTTCATTGCTCAGGCACTCTGTAATTACATATTGTTTGTTTGGCCACTTCTCTTATTCTTTAGACCTCATCTTCTTCAAGTCAAGAATGTTGGTTACTGAATATCCTGAGTCAGGACCAGGACCAGGCGCCCTTCCTAGCGAGATGTTCACTGTCAGAGTGGGTGCTAGAGTGAGGACTCTCCTGATACCTCCACTGCCTTTCCTTTCTCCTAGCCCTAACATCCAGGAGAATGGAGCACACAATCCAGACCACTGGAGCCTGGAATTTCAAAGTCTGAAGTGAGGAGCAGGATGGGACTGCAGCAAGACCTCATCTCGCCTGCTTTAATCTGTTTACCTTGATTTTAAGCATCTAGCAGTTGGGAGTCATCTGAGCCTGGCCATGTGCCATATCCTGGTTGCTACCATAGTGACAGAAATGCATGAGAAGCACCTGGGCCTCGCCTCGCAGGGCTTGGATTCAGGAGGGCTGCATGAGGCCTGGAACTCTGCACTTCAGCGAGACTGGGTGTGATGTGGGTGCAGATGGGCGCCCAACCTCACTTTAAGAAACACAGAGACGGTGGAAGAGGTTTAGAAGTCGCCTGATCTGGTGCTCTCAGCCCTGGATGTACAACAGAATCATCTGAAGAGCTGGGAGGTTCTCAATTAGTTCCTTTGCCCACAGGCCCAGGCACCAATAGCTTTTAAAGTTCTCAAGTGATTCTCACCTGCAGCTGAAACTGAGAACAGTGATCTCCTCCCATTGTCTCCTGTTACTGGTGGGGGTCAGAAGCTCCAGCTGGGAGTGCTGCCTGGCTCAAGGCCACATGGCTAATTCTCACCCAGAAATCTGGAGCCAGTTTTCTCAGTGTGGATTAGCCATTAAGATTTCTAGTTGGGAAGATGCTGGTTCTGGGTTCTGGGAGTTTTGCGTCGGAGCCCTGGGCAGACAGCCCTCTGTATCCTGGACTGGGGGACCCCTGGACTCACCCAGAGAGGCCAGCACGGCCACGGCCACCAAGAGCAGAGCCAGGAAGAGGTATAGAATCCGCACTGATGTGTACAAAGACAGGTTCTTCTGGCAGCGGCTGCAGCGGGGTCCTGGCAGGCCTGTGAGGGGCAGGAGGAGGGCGGTTGCTTAGGCCAGAGGGCAGGGCTGGAGCCGTAAGGTTAGGCTCATCCCTGGAGTTCACCACCCTCATTCTCTACCCATTGACTGCCTTTCTCAAGCTCCTAAGCTCCCTGGAAAGGAAGAGACAACCCCTAGTTGGGTGTGGTGGTGCAACCTGTGATACCAGCAGTCTAGGAGGCTGAGACAGTAGGATCGCAAGCCTAGCCTGGGCGATTTAGCAGCTTACAGAGACTCTGTCTCAAAATATAAAATAAAAGTTCTGGGGATGTAGCTCGAGGCCCTGGGTTCAATCCCCAGCACTGGGGGGAAAAAAAAAAGAGCACCTGCCCCCATCACCATGCTCACTCGCTCCATTCTGTCCCATGGGGTGGGGAAGCCTATCTCCTCTGCAGTGACCCCACTGATGACCCACAACATGGTGGCCTTGAGTGACCAGCTTGTTCTACTTCACCCAAAACTTCCTAGACTTTAGCACCAAAACACTCCTGGGGACTCCTGAGTAGGGGCAAAGCAGGGTGGTTTGTAGAGACTCAGTGTTAAAACTAAAAGTCCCGCACCCCGGGGAACCCCTTCAGGCAAACTAGAAGTTGGTCACCAGTCCTCAAACCAGGCAGGTAACTAGTTTTCTTGGAAACCAAGCAGATGGATACAGTCCAGCAGTCAGGCCACCAGTATGGAGGGAGGAGAGAGTCAGTGTTCCTGGAAACTCTGCCAAGTGACTAATGTCCAACGGGAAGGCAGCGGTGGCCCAGACTGTGAAATTCCTTATGTGAACTCAACCTCAGCTGCACATGAAGAGCACCAGAAACAACTAAAAACCCTGGTGCTGGCTCACCCTCCAGTAGCACATTGCTGGGGGTTGGTCTCAGCATCACTTCATGATTACACAATGTACAACCAGGGTGCTAGTCTACACTCACTGCCACATGGTGGTTGCGGTGACATGGGAGACAATGAAGGGAACCATAGGAGGCAGCCGGAAAACAGGCCCGGGCACAGGGTGTCTGGCTGGGGGAGAGGGCAGAGGTCACTTCTGGATTGCCCTGCAGACAGGCACACTTCTGTCAAAGGTCGGTGTCAGCCATCCTGTACTGCCCAGGCCACATAGTTCTGTCCTTCCCTCTCTGGGGCTGCCAGGAAATGAGAGCCTGGAATCTGAGGCCACACGGTGAGACAAGTCTCTAACCAGCCTGATGATGCACAGAGAGCTTCTGCCCAGGAAGGAGGCAGGGGTGGCCTCGGAGTCCTTACCCTCCTGTGCGCCTGGGAAGGATGGCATGTCCTCGTCTTCACCAGCCAGCTCCTCTTCGGTAACACACAGCGCGTCTCCGTCTCCGCCAGCCGACCTCACTGCAAGGGAGCCAGCGCCATCAGCCCCGGGCTGGAGCTTAAGCTGCATCTGACCCTCTCTAGCTGACCCACTATGTCAGTCCCCACACCCCGTGCCCACCCTGGCTGGGATCTAAACCAGCCCATCTGAGCTCCGGGTGTCCAAACTGAGGAAAGGGGAGGGGCAGAGGTAAGACTTCAGTGAGTGAGGGGCTGGGATGTCCCAGCCGTCTGGTAACATCCCCCTTTCCCATGAGCTGGGGAGGACACACAGGCCAACTCCGCGAGCTACTCTATCTGCAGCTCTCTCAGGCCCCCAGGGGTGGAGAAGGAGAAATGAGAGCTGGTGATTGATCTGGTCTGGTGTCCTCTCATGCCCCCAACACATGTAACAGAAGCAGAATTCCTTTCCTCCGGGTACACGGCAGAATTGCGCCCAGCACAGCACCCGTCAAGACTCTGCGTCCAGCTAGGGGGAGCTGTGAAGAGGAGGAAGTGGGATGGGTGATATGCGATGGGCACAGATCCCCGCCCTATTTTATACACATCACTCAGGACCCAGTAGGTATCAAAGGAACCATGGGATAAGGCCAGTGAGGTGCTTTTTCCCTGGGATCACGTGGTCCCTAAGTAAAACCTAAGTGCAAGGCGTTCCCTCATTCAGAAGACTGGTCTCCTTCCCAGATCCCTAGCAGTGCTTCTTCCTTCTAGAAGCTAGAAGCAAGGTCTAGCTTCTTAGGAACGATGGGAGGGAAGATGCCCAAGATAGGGCAGAATGAGCCAAATCCCCAAAGGGGTGTTAGAGAAATAAGAGCTGATCTCCTCTGACCTAACCCGGCTCTTGTTCTGGGAAGTAAGGAGGAAAACTGCTGATGAAACCTAAATCGTGTGGGAGATGTCTACAGAGGGCATTTGTTAAAGTATACCTCCAGATCTAGGGGAAATAAAAGATCAGTATATTTAGTGATATGGCAGTAAAATAAAAACATTTTTTTCATAGAATAAAACCCACCATATGCACAATTAAAAGTCACATGACAAATGACAAACTGGGAAAAAATTTTCACAACACATACCAGAAGCAGAAAGCTACTATGTCAAATTTATATAGAGCTTTTAAAAATCAAAGAAATAAAGGACCAAAAATGCTACAGAAAAACTGGCCAAAGATCTGCATGATTTATGAAACTATATATAAGATGACCCTTAAACAAATGAAGAGATGTTCAACTTTGCTGATATGACAAACACAATTTGAAGGTACATTGTGATGACATTTCTCACTCATCAGGATGTCAAAAAGCAGATGCTTGATAATAAAATATATCAGTAACACAACACTGCTGATGAGGCTGTTGGAAATTGAGGGGGAGGGTTGCAAAATGGCCATGGTTTTCAGAAGGGAATTTGATACATGCATTTATCCTTTGACACTACAACTGTACTTCTATGAATTTGTCCAGAATATAAAGTTCTAACACGCTCTTTCCCCCCAAATAAGACCTAGCTGGAAAGTAATCAGCCTTGAAAACTAGAGATCAAAAATACCAGCCCCAGTCAGTCAATCCTTGCCTCACCTGCCTTACAGAGTAGCCATAAAACAAGAGATTAGCAATGGCAGCGACTAATAGAGATTAATCCACTGGTGAGTTTATTGCTAAATGTGATGTTGGAAGGTGAAGCCTGGTTAGAGGAGATGGGTCACTGGGGACATAGCCTGGAAGGGTCTATCTATCTCCCTCCTCACTTGATCTGTCTCTCAGCTTCCAGCTGTCACGCCATAAGAAAGTCTCCTCTGCCGTACCCCTCTGCCAAGCCACCCTGCCTTGGAGCCAGCCTACTATGGACTGAACTCTCTATAAACTGTGAGCCAAAATAAAACTTTCTTCAAGTTGTAGGTGTCCCACATTGTGTTCCAGTGACAAGAAAGTAACTAAGACAGAATGGGGTAGGTAGAAGATGAACCTGGAATATTTCGTTGTTCCAGATATCAAGGGAGTGCCAAAGCAAAACCTAAAGAAAAGGAAGGAAGGAAAGGAGAAGAAGGACGAGGAAAAATGAAATATCACAAGGAACACAAAAACTGGCTGAAGATGTCTCCACTGGCCAAATCTGGGAGAATTTGAGCCCTAAAATAATTAGGTACGTATTTGGGTTTAGATCTAAAATGTTCCCTCAAAGTTTCAGGTGTTCAGAGGTGGGACTTTCAGATTGGATCATGACCACTAACCTCATCAATGAATTAATCCATCGATAAGTTCATAGCTGAAAGGAACTTTCCTCCAAGCTGGAGGAAATAGGTCCCTGGGATTTACTTTTGAAGGGTGTATCTTATCACCAGCCCTTTCTTCTCTCTGTGTGTCCTGGCTGCCATAAGGTGAGCAGTAGCTTTCCTCTGCTACGCCCTTCCATCACGATGTTTCTGCATCAGAACCAGATTACCAAGGACTGAACCCCCCGAAACTGTGAGCAGAAATAAACCTGCTTCTCTTATGTTATGTATGTCAGGAGTTTTAGCTCAGTAATGGAAAGGTGACTGACACAGTATAATAACACAATTACAAGTCATAAAATAAGAATTCATGAATCCATACTCATGGAGATAGACAGGGAGGGGGGACAGCTCTTTTTTCACAGTAATGCTGGAGTTGGGGAATCAGCATTTTGTAGTCATGGTAAAGACTGGGTCAGGAAGAACCATCAGTGGATACTGTCTCTAAGGGTCACTAAGAGGCATTTTGATGGGGAGCAGGACACTGATGCCTTATTAGTTCAAGAGAGGGAGAAGAACTCAGTGCTTATCCACTAGGGAAGTCAGAAAGCACCTTGACAAGGTGTTTTAAAGTAATATCACCTAGGAGGGACAGGTGAATATCATGGGAAGCAGCTGTCAGCACCTAAGTGTTTTATCAACCAAGAATGCACAAGGGGATGGGGGAAAACAGAAGATAATGATCATTCTAGTTTTGAAAAGTCAGCTAGTCAAAACTGTCATAGTCATAAAACATAATAAAAAGTGAGAGACATGATTACCCAAATGCAATACTTAAACACAAATTGGGTCCTGTGCTGGAGGGAGAAGGAAAGCCTGAGAAGATATCATACAGTCAACTGACAAAATTGGAGTATGAACAGTTGAGTAGACAGAGAATCAAAATAAATTAATGAAATTCTTAACTATTCTCTGATTACACTCTATTCTTAGGAAATACATGATGGACTATTTAAAGATAAAAGATCATAGTATGTATGTAGTTATGCTTATATGCTTTAGAAAAATTGTGTATGTTTATGTACATACATGTACATATGTGCACAAATAACACTTCAGTATGTGTAACATTGCAGTGAAGATCTTCATACATATAGATCTTTATAAATACATGTATATACATATACAATGTTATGTATACATGATTTTCTAAGACAATTTCCTAAAAGTGAATATAGTAGATTAGACTGTAAGACCATCTTAATGTTCTGCTTCTGTAACAAGCTACCATCAAGAAAAGGCATACAAATTACACTTCAATCCACATAGCATATGAATGTATACTGATGTAGTAGTCCACCCCAATGAATATTAGCATAAAAACAAATACATTTTAAAGTTTAACTCAGAGGCTTTCCATATTTTATGGAAATTTAAAAATCACTGAAGGGCTGGGAGTGTCGCTCAGCAGGGCTGCTCAGTCCCTCAGCAATGTCTTCCTTGTGCTTAGGATGCAGGAGGCGCCAGCTTCAAT
>PVJO010023535.1:0-25961 GCA_004026905.1 Hystrix cristata | reverse complement strand
GGTAGAGAATCTCTTTAAATCCAGATCCACTGCATTTTTTTCCCCTGGGAATCCTTTTGCTTATTTTTTCACAGAGTTATGGCTTTTCCTGTTCTCTTTTCAGGCTTTTTCTGTATTCGTTATACCAATCCTTGATTGTCATATAAAGTCTAAATGTTCCCCCAAGATTTGAAAGTATCATTTTGCTTTTTACTTTGCTGTTATGGTTTGTGTCTAGATGTCCCCCCAAAGCCTCATGTGGTGAGAAATAGCTGGATCTAGAGTGTGGGCTGCCCTGGGGGCAGGTAGCCTAGATAAAGATATAGGAAAAGGCTAATTAGCTGCTTGTTTGCATTGCTGATTTGCATACATTCCTTGCATTTTCCTCACTTTACTTTGCGGCGGGCCGCCGGTCTGCCACGCCAGCCCGCCTGCCTCGGATCCAGCGGACTATAGACTGAAACCTCTGCAGACTGTGAGCTAATAAACCTTTCTTCCCCTAACTTTGGGTGTCGGGTATTCTGTCCCAACAACGAGAGAAAAGTAACTAAAACACTGTTTTACTTTAAACCTTCTTTTAGTACATACTTTTTATGATTACACAGTTGCAGTTAAACAGTATGTAATTTTTTTCTTCTGAAAACCATAGGTTCACCGCTATAATATATAAAAAATTAACATTTTCATTTTCCTCTTAATATCATATCATAAACATTTTCTCATGCTGCTAAAAATTCATTTTAAGGGCTACTAATATGCCAGTGTAGATATGTATCATAGCTATTCAACTAATCCCATATTGTGATAAACAAGTCTCTAGTTATTGTTATTACAAATAATGCAGTGGTTAACATTTTTGTGTATAAAGCCCTATCAGATTTTTCCCTCCCTCAGGACTGATTTCTGGAAGAGGATTTAATGGCTCAAGGGTGTAAAAACTTTGAGGGATTTTGATACATGTATTGGTAAAGTTCTCTCCAAAAAGTTGAGCCACACTGCTCGTAGGTAGATTTCAAAGCATGATGGACTTTTTGGCTTTAATTTTAAAGGATTATTGAAAATGCTTTTCTCATTCTGTTATGAAGAAACAAAACAAAGTAATATCAAATATTATTAGTAACATATTAAATTGCCAATAAAGAATTGTTGTTTGGGACCTACAGAAATAATTTGTATACAGATGTATACCATATAAATAATATTTGATGTTTATTTTCTCATGTTCTGTGCATACACTGCATGGAAATCTATTAATAGCAACTGGAATTTTTCCAAACTCTGAGGTTTTAAGACCATTCCATCAATAAAAAAAAATAAATAACAGTGTGTATTTAAGTTTGAGCAACTTGATTGGAACCTCTTGATTATTAAAAAGAAATTTCTTATGGTAGTATATTTCTCATGTAAAACAAGAATAACTTATTTTAAAGAAATAGTTAAATAATTTGTGAAATATATTTTTGGTGTATTTTTTCTCTGAAAACAAAAGTTAGATTTAGTTCTTTTTTGATCTGTGCATATTAGTTACATAGAATACTTTGATAATTTCCACCCTCCCACTACTCCCCTGCCCTTTTTTCTGCCCAGATTTAGTTGTTTTAAGCAACATAGCATATTATCTAGAGCAGTGGTTCTCAATGTAGGGATTTTGGATCGGAAGTAGACATATCACCTAGTAACCTGCTAGAAATGCAAACCCTTGAGCCCCACTGCTTCAAGAAGTCAGAGGATCTGGGGATGATGCCAGCAATCCGTGTTTTAACAGGTCCTCCAGACAGTTCTGATGCCTGCCCAAGTTTGAAAACCACTGATTTAAGGTTTGAAAACAAAATAGTTTTCCTACTTACCCCAACATCCATCATCTGAGGCTACAGAGCAACCAACTAGAGGTATATGGGGGACCATTTTGTCCTGCAAGCCTTTCTTAGCCACAAGTAGAGAAGTGACTCAATATACTTAGCATGTGACTGTAGGTGACAAAGTGTATAATTATCTTCAAACACAAGTTTTAGAGAGAGTTCTGCTAGGCAGACTTGAAGAGTACAAAAAGAAAGTTTTAGGTTTGCCCTCTTTCTCGCCTTATAAGAAAGGATTCTTTGTTATTCCCAGATTTTGTGGCATTACAGTGGTATTAAATTGAAATGCAGAATAATCTAAGAGAGGAATGTAGAGCACTTTTTATCAGATAGGCATAGTAAAGACAAGGGTGGTTGTTCTGTAAGGAAGAGCTGGATAAGCATGTAAGAGCCCAACTTATGGGCATGATTGTGAAGTGTGTGAGGGTCCCATGTTTTCTGTCTGCCACTTTTGGAACTATAGGTGACAGATAACATTTTCTGAGGGATTACTCCATACCTCGTTGAAAGGCTCAATGGATATTGCATCATTTAACTATACCAGAAGAATGTGGCCTCTTAGAAACAAGAGTTAGAGGTAAAACAACCTACTCAACATCAGGAGATGTATATACGGGTCAGAGGTGAACTCAGACCAGACTGCTAGATCCCTAACCATGTGCACATGCCACATGTATCTTTCATCAATATGTGACAGTGACCCATCTTCCTCTCCATGTAATAGTGTCTCTACTCCATTGCTGTGTGTCTTCCTGTGTTTTCTGGATCTTTCCCACTGGCTTGGGTTGTGATCTTAGATGCTCCTGGCTCTGTAGTCCTGGGGAGAGTGTGGGGTACTGAGATACAGGAGAACTCATCTCAAGGGAGCAGTCAGCACAATCCAGTTTCACCACTCTCAGGGTTATTTGCACTTAAAAGACAACACTTAAAGAGAAGTGTCTTTAGATGTAAATTTTGGGTAGCCTTTCTCGTGGTTTTGCAGTGAGGTAGATAATGTCTCTCGGACTATGTTAAACTTTTCAGCAACTTTCCAAATTAAGTGCTTTAGGAAAGGGCCTATTCTGCCCATGAGTTAGGATAGATTGTTCATATGCTTTGGAGTGTATGTTGACATTCATTCCAGGATAATTGTGGGTTTACCCAGAGTGAAAATTAGGTCTAATTTTTTGTAAGACACAACCTTCTTTTAGTATCAGCTGGGCCTGAAGATCATTCTCAGAACTAACTAAAAATCACTTATTGAGTATGTAACACGTGCTCTTTGGTAAGTGTGGGGGATGCAAAGACTGACTTCGAGAAATTCACTTTAGTCAGAGTACTAGGAGACAGAACACCACATAATGTTGTCGGAACTGTGATGCAAATATTCACAGGGAACTAGGGAAAAGATAAGAGAGGCACTGACTCAGCATTGGAAAAGTTTGGGAATGATTCCTCAGGGTGAAAAGGACCCTTTGGCTTAGTTCTGAAGAATGGGACTCAAGTCAGAGAGCAGAGTCTAGCGAGAGGCTCTCGGAGGCTATGAGGGTGGGGAGAAAAAGCATTTTGTGCTGCTATAGTAAGAAGCCAGAGTCATCATGGTGAGTGGTGGGAGATTTAACAGGCGAGGTATGATATTTTAAAATATGTCAGGAGTGTTAGTTCTCTGCTGTGGGACATGGAGGCTATTAAATGTCCCAAGAAAAGAGATGATGTGGTCAATTTGCATTTTAGGTATGTGAACTGGCAAGTGAGCCTATATTTGAGGAACCTGAAATTGGGGGGAATCCTTGGTGGTAAGATCCTAGTGACAATGCACCTATTAGATGCTCATAACTTGTATCCTGAATCCTGAACTGTTCATTCCATTGATTTTAATGGTTTTTATTATATTTTAAAAATGTTTTTTAAAAATCAAAGTAACACACGCTGTTAAAATCCAGAGTCCCTACCCACCTCAGTTCTAGTCTTATTCCTCAAAACTCACCACTTCCCTTTGAGTTGTTTCTTCTTGTAATTATTTCTATGCCTCCAAATGATACTCTTCTGTTCCTATGCTGTGGCTTAGTATAGATGTTACTGACTTCCTGTCATATTACATGAAGGTATAATTTACCCCCACTCACCTCCATATTCTTAATATATTTATCATTTTCACAGTTTCTGTATTTATTTACATAGGTCATGAACTAAAATCCAATCCATGGCTTCTGCTCTATACCCACTTACCATCAAGCACACAGTACAAACAGACCCTAGTGGAAGAAGAGAGGGGAGTTGGAGAAGGGTGTACTCAGGGAGCCACCCGCACTATATCCTGCAAGCCTACTAATTAGAGGATGTTCAATACATTAAATAAATGTTAAATCGTCCTTTCTAGTTAGCTATTTGTTAATCTTTAAATTTTTTATTAAGGGAAGAAATGAAATCTTTACCAAAGGTCTTTCCTTTCTTTATTCTTCTCTTTCTCTCCCTCTCTTCCTTCCTTTTTTCCTTCTTAACTGAACTCTTAAATTGTCTCAACCAATTGCAATTTATTATGATCTGGCCATGAAGAATGCTTTCCTATGATGTATTCTGGCCTTAGGTGGGTGGGAAGATGATTTTTTTTTTTTTTTTGGTCTGTATATGGCAAGAGATGCTGCCCTCAAGAGTAGTGGCAACCAGTACTTCTTAAGTGTGTGACTCATTCACATGAGTCAATCATGTGAGTTTGTAGGTTTGTTGTGAAAAAATAGTAAATTCCTGTTGAATTCGTATGTATTATGATCGTTGCCCTAAAATATGATCTGAAAATTCAGTGCATATTGCTTTTATAACACATATTTTCCTTCAATTATTTCTTAGCACATCCCCTTAATTTCTAATTTAGTACTAATATAGTCAGGAAATACAGTTTATTAACTTAAATTCTTTAAAATATTTGGAGATTAAAAAAATATGGCTCAGATTACAATCTAACTTGGTAAATGCTTCATAGATACTTTTTTCTTTTTTTATAGATACTTTAAAAGACTATTTTGTTTTATAAATGTCAGCTTACATTCCCATATGTTTGTGAATTTTACAGACAGATGATAGTTTTGTTTGAGTCTTCTATATTCTTGCTGATTTTCCATTTACTTTGTCATTTATTGAGAGGTATTATTAAATTCGTCGGCAATAATTATGGATTTGTGTATTTTCCCTTAGGGTTCTGTCAGGTTTTGCATCATATATTGAAGATTCGTTATAGGTGCATAAAGATTATTATGTTCTTCTGGTGAATTGAGGATTTATCATGTGAAATGTTGTTTTTTTCCTTTGTAAAATTCTTTGGTCTGAAATCTAGTTATATTGGGTATTAATATAACTTCTCCAGCTTTATTTTGATTAGGGTTAACATAGTATGTTATTCCCCATCCTTTTAGTTTTATGTTTTTGTGCCTTTATATGTAAAGTACATTTCTTATAGAAACATAATTGGGTACTACTTTTTTGGGGAGAATATCTTGCTTTTTAAAAAATCCAATATGACAATTTTTTTAAAAATTGGGATATTAGGTCCCACCTGTATTTAATAATGATGACTAATAAGATTAGGTTTAAATTGTCCTGCTCTTTGTTTTATATTTATCCCACAGATTTGGAGGCTTAAAGTCTGCGATTAGGCAGCACTATCTTTTTGGCATCTCATGAGGGCTCTGGGCTGCATCGCAACATGGCAGAGGTGTGGAAGGGAAAACAGCTGCATGCAGAAGGGCCTGAGTGTACAGAATAGCTTTGCTTTATAACAATCCACTCTCAAGAGAACGACACAAATCCTCTGGGGACGGTGCCCGCTATGACTTAAATCACCCTCCACTGGGCTCCACCTCTTGAGGATTCAGTACCACCACCCCGAGGACCCAGTTTCCAGCACATGAACCTTTGATGAACCCACTAGAATCATATGCAAACCACAGCACACCAGTTTCTTAATTTGGGAACTATTGAAATTTTGAGCAAGAGAGGTAATTCTTTGTGGTAAGAGGCTGTCCAATGTATTATGGGATGTTTGGCAGTATCCCAGGTCTCTACTCACTAGATGCCAGCAGTACCTCCTCCAAATCCCACTGAGACAACCCAGAGTGTTAGACATTGCTACAAGAGCCTGGGAGGAGAAAACTGCAGCTATTTAGTCAAGAACCACTGGCATATAGGTAGTACTTAAAGACATAAGAGAAGACACAAGTTGAAGGACACAGAAAGGTCAGGCAAGATGAAAGCATCTGATAAATTTGGCAATTATGTTGTAGGAGACCTTAATGAGAAAAGTTGAAGTGGAGAGATATGGGCAGCAGCCAGCTTGCAGTAGTTTGAGGAGTGAGCAAAAATCTCAGTACTGAGAGGCAGAGGCAGAATTACAAGTTTGAGCCCCGCTTGGGCAGTTTAACAACTTAGCAAGACACTGTCAGAATTAAGAATACAAAAAAGGGGTGGGGATGCAGCTCAGTGCAAAGGCTTTGAGTTCGGTGTCTCACATACACACACACACACACACACACACACACACTCATATGGAAATTGGAAACAAAGAGGAGACTTTGTTTTGGATTTGGCTCTGAAGGGAATGAATGAGGTCTACTGTAGCAAGGAAAGGAGGTGGGGTCCAAGAGAGTTTTTTTTCTTTCTCTGTGCCCTGCCCCACCATACTGTCCTTTTTCTCCTTCTTTCTGCTACTATTTCCTAAAAGCATCATCATTTGGTTTATATATTTCTTTGACCTTGAAGCCTTTCCACCTGTCTGATTTATTAGACTCCTAGCCACTCTTCAAGAACAATCACAAGTGGTACTCTTCTCATCAGAGTTTTCCTTGATCTCTCTCAATTGGCCAAGATTTCTTTCCCTTCTGAATAGCTGTACTAATTTCTTCCATTTTTCATACTATGCATTGTGTTAGAGTTGTATGGCAGCCATATATTTTGGTATAGAGGGACAGTATACTATTTGTTTTTATATTTTCATCCCCAAACTCTCAGTTTATAGTAATGATTCAACTATCTCTTTGAAAATTTGAGTTGAACTTAAACAAAATATTGTTGAATATGGACGTTACCATGCTCCTTTGCCCTCTGATACTTTGGGAAACTTTGAGGAAGAAGAGATTTTATTTTTTCTCTTATTCAATGTGTATATTTACTATAACAGGTATGGGATGATAATTACAGTAACCTAGCTGTAGAATTTTACATAAGATATTTTATATATTATGAAAAGAAAGTATCATAATTAAACAAAGCAACTCAGATTTAGGCCTCAAAATTTTCTTTTTGGTATATTCTTGCAGGAGATAAATTAGCTTTTGCTAGGAACAGTGATCTCAATCTTCAAGTCCTATTATTGTGTTGTATTAACTTACATTATTAAGATAAAAGTAGAATTTTAAAAAATATATCTTGTTGACTTATTGAACCTCAAGAAAATATTTGGTGATAGTAAAGGAGTCATAAAAGGAAATTTTCAAATAAGTTTAAACATCTTTTATCTTAAAATGAACAGATGTTTCTTAAAATCACCAAGTTCCATGTCAACTAGCTACCACTGTTAACATCACATATTATATAACATTTTTCAGTTCCAAATAGAATTCAAACCAGTGTATGAGAATACAATACAAACTACAACCAATGTACACATGTATAAAATAGTTAACATTGGTATTCTTTTCAGAGATTATCACCACGAAACTATACCTATTTTGTGATTTAAAAAGTCCAAGTTTTAACCCATTCTTTTATTTTCTTTGAGGCCTAAAATAAACCTGGGAGCTTTACTGTATATTTTAAAATAGACTTTACTTCTTTAGCACAGTTTTAGATTTATAGAAAAATAGTGAAGATTGTACAGAGCTCCTCTATTAATATTTTACATTAGTACAGCATTATTTGTTGCAATTAATAAAAACCAATGCTGATATGTTATTATTAACTGCAGCACATATTTTGTTCGTATTTCTTTAGTTTTCCCTAAAATCCTTTTGAGTTTCAAGATGCTATCTAGTATATCACATCACATTTACACATCATGTCTCCTTAGTCTCTTCGATTTCCCAGACTTTCCCTGTTTTTTTTTTTTAATTTTATTTTAATGGTACATTTTAGATGTACATAGTGATAACATTCATCATAGGGGATTTGTACCTGTACATGATATATCTTATTGCTTCTTTTTTTCCCACTCCTCTCCTCTCCCTTCACCCCCTCCTCCCTCCTTACTTACAAAGCTTTGTTTCCATTTTTTCCTTCCATTCCTTATTTCCACTTTCCCTGTTTTGATAACCTTGATAGTTTGGGGGAGTACTGGTCAGGTATTTTTTAAAGAACCACTGTTGGGATTTTTCTGATAATTTTCATGATTTGGCTGTGGTTATGGGTTTTTCAGAGGAAGACCGCAGAGTCAGTGTGACCTTATTATCACCTCCTACCAGGAGAACATGCTATCAATATGACTTTTTGACTGTTGACGTTGTATTTAAACATCTGGCTGAGCTAGTGTTTGTCAGGTTTCTCTTGTGAATTCTCTTTTCCTTTCCCCCTTCTTTGGAAGCACATCATTGTGTACAACACATTCATAACCCTTGGAAGGTCACTGTCTGAAATTACAGCAAAGGTCTCATATCCAAGAGCTACATTAATTACTAGTATGTGCTGAAATGCAAAAACAAAATAAAACACTGAAAATTTGCATTTATTTTATCTATATACTAAAGCAATGTTTTTTGTTTATTTTCAGTTGCATTCTAGAAAATTTTAAGCAGAAATATAACATTGCACACCAGAGTTTGTGATACTCTTGTAGACAATGCCCTATCAAGTATCATATACCCTTGCAAAACATGTTACTACCGAACTGATGAATTAAAGTTGTGCCTTAACATTAGTCATGCGCAAATGCACAGCTACTCATAACCTTTAACCTTCCACATATGTAACAGTGTTTAAGAAAAGAGTTTGCTTGTATCTCCCAGATCAGCTGTGTCGCCCTTAAGGAGCAGGGGGTTACATTCTATCTCTGTAGGAACAGAGAATCTACATAAATTATCTGGAATTCTTCTGCATGGGCATTTTGTCTATTCTTCTCTGTTTATTTTTTACCCAGTAGTTTGTTTCTATCACTGGGGACTCACAGATATTTTATTTTATATTTAAAAAGGCGTACTTTATTTTGTCATTAAAATTTTTTTTGCATCAGCCACTGGAGCTCTTTCAGTTGGCTCTTCCTGTGTCCCTTTGACATGCTACCATTGTGGGGTGTGTGTGTGTGTGTGTGTGTGTGTGTGTGTGTAAAACACTTCCTTACTTCCTGGCTTTAGAATCTAGGTCATCTTGTATATTTCCTGCTCCAGGACTAGACTAGAATCAGCCACTTCTCCAAGAGACCTGGTTTCTGTGATTGGAGAATGTTGTTAGAAACCAAGATATGGATGGTGGGTGTGCTCTTCCTTGCTAGGGTTTCTTTCAGGTTCTCTCAGCTGATAGAGAAAGGAAACACATTCATCTGAAATTATACATAATATCTATAAATAAGTCTATCTGTAGCCATCTTTATGTATATTAAATTAAATAGGAGTTTATACTGTTGTCTCCAACTCTAATCCATTACCACGTGGATTGTTCTAGGGTCTTTAAAGGTAAGATTTCTAAAACAAAAAAATGATCATTTTAGTTGTATACTTCAAAATAGATGCCTCTATTGAAGATTGGAGAGATGCATAGGAATGGCTGTCAGTGCACATTTTGAGTTCTTTGTTTTCCTTTACATCATCTTATATCTAACTCTGAACTGTACTCTGTAGTGCAGGGTAGTGGGAAATTCCACTTAAACATACTTAGGGTCAGACAAAGGTCCAGAGTCTTCTGGTACCCCTAGGTACCGGGAGTGGTTCTCTTTCTGCCATTATTTCTGCTGAGATGCCAATGATCACAGCCCACAAGGCTCTCTCAGGTCTTGAGGCTCTGTGACCTTGTGCCACAGTTGAGGTGAGGAGGGGCCAGTCTGAGTACATGCATGGTCATACCCTCTGGTGTCTGCTCTTTCTTTACCACTTCTGAAAGCCCCTTTCTCTAAAGGACAATGAATTCTACCTCTTTAAAGAACACAGGTTTTTTTTTTTAAAAGAAAGAAAGAAGGAATTATCTTGCAGGAAACTTCACTATAGGCTCCGAAACTTCTTAGACATCACATTATTATGGAGCACGTAAATTTCTGGTTACTTGTTTGAAGTGATGGAGGAGGAATAAACATAAGGAAAGTCAAAATCAAGCTAATATTTTAATACATGTCCTTCCAGAAAGAAAGAAAAAAAAAAGAAAGAAAGGAGGAAGGAAGGGAAAGGTGGGGAGAGAGAGAGAGAAAGGGGGGGAGATTGGGAGGGCGAGGGAGCCAAGGTAATAAATGACTTTTGGTTAGAGTTATGGGGCAAAAGAAACATATCTTACTTTGAGATTGTAGAGTTGGAGCTTCTACTACTGAGAGCAAGTGGTCCTGCTGTATTGACATAATTTAGCACCGGGATCCTGTAATTGGGTCACTTGCCCTGGTGAATACCATGGATAACTGGAGGCAAGACCCCTAAGCACTGTTATGTCTGTCTCATGGACGGTTGTTGGTTCTAGGCCTTGGGTACAAGATTCCATCACATTTTTGAGTTTTGGATTGAGGTCCTTTCATATTTTCAATAATGACAGTGGTCAATGGAAATATTATGCTTGGAACACCTAACTTGGTGAGGTGGAAGAATGAAATTTTATTTCCTCCAATCACTATTTTCAGTGATTTAGTCTACTTTTCTTACTCTACAGATTTTTAAGACACAGTACTCTTTGGGGGGAGGGGTACTGGGGATCGAGCTCAGGGCCTTGTGCTTGCTAGGCAGGTACTCTACTGCTGAGCTAAACCCCCAACCCCCGACACTCTACTCTTTTTAAGTAAGACTAATACTCTTCCATTCTAGTTACTTCCAATTTATGGAAAGTAGGCCAGTTTAAACTTTAATTCATATCTCATTCAAAATTTTCCCTCACCACCATCACAGGCTGGGATTCTGACTTAAAGGACACTGAACATGGAAAGTGTGTGTTCTGCCCTTCTGTTCTCTTTCTCGTTTCCTTTTGAGGAATGAGGGACAAAGAGGAGTGGTGGAGGTAAAACTGCAGTCTCCTCCTGTTGATGGCTGCCACCACCTTTGCTAAAAATAATGGACTGAGGTTGCTGTCCCTGAAGCAGGTGTCTGCGTGTTGACTCTCCCACAGAATACGGGAACAGGCCCTCAGGAGGCCCCAGGAACCTTCCCCGAGGCATGGTTCCCCTTTCGGGAAGGTCTGGCTCCCACCCAGCCTCTTCTGGCCTGCTCAGTGCCTGCCCCTGGCAGCCTGCCCTTATTGCTTGAGTTCACCACTTGATGAACAAGTCTTCAGACTGTGAGGCTGGCAAGTAAACTTCCTTCCAGCCTCCATCTCTAAGAGCCACTCAACCCACAGGAAACTCAAGGATCTGTTCAGTGCTAAGAATAGAAACTCATTCTTCTCATTCCTATTCCTTCTAAAAAAAAGTATCCTTTCCCTCCATTTCCACTTCCCCTGCTCCGGTAAACAGAGAAAACCATCCATTTTACCACCTGACAATGCCACTCCTGACTTTCATCCCTTACCCTGACTTTCTTACGCTTGGTGCAAATGACATTTTGAACAAGACAGTAAGGGGCTGTCCTGTACGTTACAGGATATTTAGAAACATCTCTGCCCTCTACCCACTAGATGACAGTTATGACCATCAGAAATGTTTTCAGATATTGCCAAAGACTTCTTAGTGATAGGATGACTAACTTTCCTGGTGTTGGACCTGAAAGTCCCATCCCCTGGCATGCTACTCAAAAGAATGTCTCCCCAAAGCTGCCTGCATGAACACCCTCCCCTGTCCCCCACACACCTGTGATTGTGCTACCTTGCATGTTGAAAAGAAATTTGTAGAGTGATTAGGTATGTTGAGATAGGAAGACCATCCTGGATGATTTGGGTGGGCCCATCGTAATCACGAGGGTCATTATGAGGGAAGCCAGAGAGTAGGAGTCAGGACGAGGAAGAAATTCTCTCTTAACCACAAAATATTACATTTCTCACAAGGGCAGTTACTCAACAACTTCCTCTGATGTCTCCACTAACTCAGTCTTTGGGAGTTTGGGGTGGATTAAATGTTGTATGATGTTGGTTCTTTAAGGGTGTCTGACACAATGTTCAGCTTCCTTAACATTTGGGGCTGTGTAACTCCTTTTTGTTCTTAACTTTTGGCAATTCCTTTTGCTAATTCCAAGGCAAAGAAAAATCTCGTTCAACTCTCTGTTAATCTCAGAAGTAACTGTTTTATAGCTTGTGAAAAGTAACTTCTGCTTTCTGGTTGTCTCTGAGTGCCAGTAGGAAGGCCTGATTTTAGTTACAACAACACCTTGTTTGCCACCCACACTGATTCCTGTCTGTTGAGATCTACTCTTCTACAGTAACAGAGGTTAAGCAGAGTGTGTAACTACCCAGCTACAGAGTACACTTTCAGATCGTCAAACAACTGGCTGTGGATAAATGTCTAAGATCTGGCCAAAAAGATATTAGTAACTTCTAGGTCATGTCCTAAAAAGGAAGTGGCTTATGCTCTACTTCCTCTTTGCCCTTGGGTGAGAATGCAGATAAAGTGATGCTGAAGCAGATGAGGTCAATATGCAAAAAGTGATAGAGCCACAGATAGAAAGAACTTCTGTCCCCGATGACCTCATGAAGGAGACCTGCCTCCCCATCTTAGGTAAAGTTAAGGTTTCTATCTACATCATATCTATAACAATATATCTCACGCCAACATTATTCACATTCCTAAAGCAGAGACTCTCCCTTACTTTCTTTGTGTTCCGTAGAGTAGGGCTTCCCAAACATTGTCACGCCAATGATGTTCTTGGCAATATTTTCAACTAAATTGAAATGAAAATATAAGAAAAAGTTGCAGACAGACACAGCAGCAGTGCAGCAGATCCAGCATAAGCCCAGTGCCGTTATCACTATGCCACGCCATGACCCTCTGCCCACCCAGTTCTTTGCAACAATAGATGGTCAGTAGTACTTTCCAGTCTCCAAGACAAGGCTTGCATGGCACCTCCTCAATGTCATCTTCACCTATAGCCAAGCACAGAAGGGCTCCTCTGAATTTACGCCTGCTACTTTAGTAACACGCAGCTCCTCTGGACCCAGGGAGGGGGGAAGGAGCTGAGGAGCAAAGCTGGGCAATTGACTATCTGTGCGCTGGAGAGGCTGGGCCCATGCTCTGCAGTGGACATGGATTTATGATGAGAGTTTTTAAGGTCTGGATCTTGGACTAGTTTTTTAAACATGTATTTTTATTTTTTTAATTAAGAAGTAAAATTATATGTATCTACAATGTACAACTGATGTTTTGATATATGCATATGTTGTAGATTGGCTAAAACATGCTAATTAACATATGTGTTACCTCCCATTATCATTTGTGTGTGTGTGTGTGTGTGTGTGTGTAGTGAACACTTAAAATCTCTTCTCTTAGCAGTTTCCTTGCCATTACCAACAGTCACTAGATGTCTTAAACTGAAGAAAAAAGGGTAATGTAGTGGTTAAGAGAATGAAAAGAAAGTCACAGATGGGAAATAATATTTGCAGAGTACACAGCATGATAAAAAAGTACGGTGAATATTTAAATTAAAAACATTATTACATTAAAAGATACATTGCTGTTAATCCCCTCAAAATACTTTCCTTCTCTTTAAACACTCTTATCTCATCATTCTTGCCACCCTCTGAAGCAGTTCTTTCGTGAGTGTCTTTAGTTGTGCTGTTGTAACTGCCTCGACGTGCTGAATTTATTCAGAATGTTTCCCTTTCACGGTCATTTTGACTTAGGGAAAAGAGCCAGAAGTTGTGTGGTGCCAAATCTGGTGAATGAGGTGCATAAGAGTGCACTATAATGTTTTTATGGGCCTACCTTTCCATTGGATGTCGCTCAGCAGCAGCGTTTACTTTAATTTTGAGTATATCTTGTAAAGACACTCACGAAAGAGGACTTCTGGACTGCTTTAGGAAGTGGCAAGGACAATGAGATAAGTGTGCTCAAAGTGAGAGGCAGTAATGTGAGCAGGATGAATGGCAATGTGTCCTTTAATAAAATTTAAAACTCAAACATTCACCATATATATTCGTCACACCTCGTATCTGAAAGGACATGAATGATAAAAGACATATATAAAGAACTCTCAAAACTCAATAACAGGAAAACCAAACAACCCAATTAAAGATAGGCAAAAGAATTAAACAACATTTCATCAAAGAGATATGTGGATGGCAAATAATCACATAGAAAAGATGTTTAATGTCATGAATCATTAAAGAAACACAAAGTAAACACTTTTTAGAATATCTATAATAAACACATTGTTGAACATTAGCTAGGATAAGGAGCCACTGGAACTCTCATCCACTACTGAGGGATTGTGAGATGGCACAGAACTTTGGAAAACACTTTGGCAGCTTCTTGCAAAGTTAAATATGTACTCACCATATGACCTAGCAATTTCTCTCCCAGATAGTTACACAAGTGACACGAGATCCCATGTTCCCACAAAAACCTACATATGAATGTTTATAGCAACTTTATTCATAATCAACAAAATCTAGAAACAACCAAATATCTTCCAACTGGGTAATGGCTAAACAAAATGGGATAATTTATGTAGTGCAATACTACTAAGCAATAAAAAGAATGACTTACTGACACAAGCAATAAGATGGCAAAAATCTCAAAAACATTGTACTAAGTGAAAGAAGTCGAAGACTACTGTTTTAGTTACTTTTCTCTCATTTCTGGGACAGAATACCCGACACCCGAAGTCAGGAGAAGAAAGGTTTATTAGCTCACGGTCTGCAGAGGTTTCCGTCTATAGTCTGCTGGGTCCGAGGCAGGGCAGCATGGCAGAGGCAGGGCGGACCGGCAGCAAAGTAAAGTGAGGAATCCAAGGAATGTATGCAAATAAGCAATGCAAACAAGCAGCTAATTAGCTTCTTCCTGTATCTTATATTTTATCTAGGCTACCTGTCCTTAGGGCGGGCAGCACTCCCACCCTTAATCCTAATACCCTTAATTTTAGTTTCACATCCTTGATCCCAGCAGAACCATGCCAAACTGATCAATGGATCGATTTAGGAACCACGCACTCTAGATCCAGCTATCTCTTACCACATGAGGCTTTGGGGGGACATCTAGACACAAACCATAACAACTACGTACTGCATAATTTCGTGTTATGAAATGCATGATATATGATAATCTTGCAAACACAAAACTATAAGGACACAAAACTAACCAAAGGTTGCTAGGGACTGGGGGTGGGAGGAGAGGTGAACTACAAAGGAACAGAAAGGAATCTTTTTAGGGTGATGGAGCTGCTTTATTTAACCTACTTTATTCTATTGTGGTGGTGCCTACAGAATCCTATACTTGCCAGAAGTTAAAAAACTTAGTGCTAAAATTTGTGAAGTCTCCTGTAGGTAAACTGTACCTTAATATTAAAATGGAAAAAAGAATAATGCAGAGAATTTTTAATAAAACTACTTAATTGAGAATGTTATATATTATAATATAGTTGATCATAATATAGTGTATCTTCTTTCTCCATGTCAACTGAACTGGGGCCTGAAGTTGTGAGAGAGTGTCCTGTTGAAATTCTAATGCTTATAATATGCTCAAAGGGCGTACTGTTTTTTCATAGTACAGGGACTAATGAAAATAGAATTTCCTAAGTATTTTAAGTACCTAAATAAACTAAATACTGTTTTTATTTAGGTATTACTGTGTCTCAACTTTCGACCTATTTCAAATGAATAAAAATGGCCCAGTGAACTTTAACTGATTAATTCAGTTAATTTCTTAACAGACATTAACTTTCCAACATCCTCGAGTATCCTTATTTCTTATACAAGGAATCTGAAACACAGAGACGTTAAAAGAATTGCCAAGGCTCCAGAGCAAAGGACTTTTATGATCTGATAAGGACTTGGGGGTTTCTAGCTCCTAGACTCGTGGTCAGCCTACTAGATCACTCTGAAAAAAATGTTGACATGAAAAAAATTGACTCATTCTATCATCATGAGAATTGGAAACAACTATTGTACTGTGTTTTAAAAAAAGTTTTTATTATACAAGCAACGCATGTTCACTCTAGAGAAATTAGAATATATGGATAAGCAAATATAAGAAATTGCAGAGACAATATTTTATTTTAAATACAGAGGGAAGATTTGCTTTTATAGTCACTGTGGGAGATTCTCCTCTCTACATTCTGATCAGCACCGGGAAGCTCTGTTTTCAGTGGTGGAGAAGCGAACATTTGCCTCCTCTTTTAGCACTGTAGCCTTTGCTTTGACTCTCCAGAGAGGGAGAATCATTCCTTGGCCGGTGGCAGCCAAGGAAGCTTCCGGCCTAGAAGCTTTCTAGCGTCTTCAGGGGCAAAGCAGAACCATGGCTGAAGCCCAGAGAAAGC
The DNA here is from genome assembly GCA_004026905.1 of Hystrix cristata. NCBI lineage: Eukaryota > Metazoa > Chordata > Mammalia > Rodentia > Hystricidae > Hystrix > Hystrix cristata. Next base: position 9,583 of record PVJO010023535.1, on the reverse strand, counting down.
ACTACAAAAAATATACTCCATCTTTGAGAAACACACCACACACACACACACACACACACACACACACACACACTCCCTAGAAATCCCAGCTCAATTTGACATATGTGCTCAGGATTCAGTGACCCAAGTGCTGAGGAAGATAGTAATACTCCTTGCATGCCAGGTATTCACTCTGACAACTCTACGCAGAACAACAGCCCTGTTATATGAGGACATGTGGGCTTTGAGAGGGTAAGTAACTTGCTTTAGGAACACAGTAAGTGGGGTGCATGGACAGAATTTGAACCCAGATAGTCAGGCTCTAGAGCCTGCTCCCCTAACCAGAATGCTCTGAAGGGACACAATCTTTAGACTTATTTAAGAAAAAAACTTGGGGGAGGGAGACAAGAATTTAAAAACCACATAAAGTACAAAGGAGAGATTACCCATCATCTATACTTTCACCAGTAAGAATTAACAGATATGGTTATTTTCAGAATTTTCTAAAAAAGAAAAGTCATATGCTCACAATGAAGAACTCAAACAGTGAAGAAATATACAATGAAGTAAAAAACATCACCTAAAGTTCCTAGCACATTAGAGAAATGTCACTACAGATAGATTTTGTGTTTACTCAGATGGGGTGACACTTTGCTCAGGGCCCCTGAACTTATTCTGAACCCCTGTTCTGTGACCAGAACATCACAGGAGAATTTGACCAGCCCTTTCTCTGTTGTTCTTCTAAAATTCATATTGAGTTCATTTAGAGTAGAGTCATCTTCCAGCCCCCCAGCCATCCTCCATTTGTCCTTCCAGCCACCCATGCCTCCATCCATCATCCAGTCACCCACACATCTACACATCCATTCACTGCTTAATATGTACCAGACATCATGCTAAGTGCTTGAAATAAGAAGTTTCTGGCACATAGTAGAAGAAAATTAATGAAAAAAAATAGATACTTGAGAACAGCTACAGAAATTTAGTAGTATTCTACTAAAATATAAGGTACTGGTGCAAACACAGAGGCAAGATGCTAACAATGAAAACTGCTATCTATTGAAAAGTTACCGTCTCAGGCACGGCTGTAAGCTCATTACATACATCAACTCGTTTGTACTTGGGGAGGTCAAGGAAGGCTTCTTGGAGGAAGTGGCATTTGAATAGCACCACGAAAGAGAAGTCACCTAGTAGAGGTTCTGGAAAGGAAAATGTAACCCAGGAAGAGGGAACAAATTGTCAAAACCCAGAAAAGTGTGGCCGAAGATATGTAAATGCTTTGTTGGGAGTGTTAGGATGGCAAGGGCAACAGAGGAAGCCAAAATGGTCAGGTCATGAAGGGGCATGTGAAGAATTTTAAGGAACCAGAGAGTATAATCAGACACGTATCATTCAGAGAGCTCTCTGGCTGTAAATGCAGGATAGATCATAGGAGAAGAAGGATCCTCTAAGTCACTGATCCAAGGTTGTATAGTGAACAAGTGCTGGGGTCTAGATTTGAACCCAGATTCTCTGAGTCTCAAACACATGCATTTAACCCTGTGTTGTGTTAACTTTCACCAATTTCATTGACCACATCTATAGAGGGAGATCAAGACATAGACTCAAAGAACAATTGGATGTAGAAGTAAGAGAAGGGCATCTATGTTGACTGTGAAATTCCTGCATCCAAAAAACCCTGGGAGCAATTATTACCTAGTGTAACATTAGTATAGTATCCTAAAATAATAATGTGAAGGTATCTTCACATACACAGAGAACTGCTGCTTAGCAAATTGTATATACTTTATTCTTTTTATATATGTGACAGAGAAGAGAATTTCTCAAGGCTCGCTGTTTGATTTATTTGAATATGGTTTGTGTCCCTCAAGGGTCTACTGTGATGAAAGATGGTCCCTTTGTTGGCCCTGTTGTGAGGTGGTGGAACCTTCAGGAGGTGGGGACCAGTGCATGGTCTTCAGGACATTGGAAACAGGCAAAGCAAACTTACAGGGGATGAAGGCACATAGTGCACAACTGATCCCTACTTTGGTGGACGATGCAGGTTTGGGATATTCATGCTTCCTGCAGCCTTCCTCTTCCGCTAGGCAAGCCTATTCAGCAATCCAGATGTGACCAAATGTCCTCTGTGAACATGAAACCCATGTAAAGGGAAAGAGTGGGGTGGCCTTTGCACTGAAGTGACCAGGTTATGACACTGTAGCAAATTACTCTACTAAGGGACAGTCTGCCAGGGCCGGCATGCTGGTGTTCACCTGTGAGGATATTCTCTCTTCTGGGCAGTGACACAGACACATGGACAATGTGGGGCTTGGTGGACTCCTTTTTCCTTAATTTTATTCAGGTCAATTCCTTTTTTTTTTTGTTTGTATCCTTTCTGTACGTGGACTTGACTGTTGCTCTTTTATATTCAGTGAACACGATATGATAATTTCTGTTTCTTTGTTTCTTTTATTTATTTATTTTTTTTACTATTGTCTAAAATAACTGTTACTGCAAGTTAATATCACTTAATGCATCCTACTTTTAACTAGGGGAATAATCTTATTTCCGAATCTTAGGGTGGTAATTCATTGCAATGCTCAGGAATGGGAACCTTGGTGGGGAAGGACATGGGCCAGCTCTGTAGTCAAGTGGGACGCTGAGAAAGGCAGAGAGCAAGACGAGCAAGACTTGCTTGGGGGCAACCTCCCAGCTGGCTGGAGAAGAGAATTTATGTGGGACCTGTGGTGGGCGACTGATACGGGTCAATGTTAGATTGTGGAAAATGCCAAATTCCAGGCTAAGGAGTTTGTACCTTATATAGACATTGGGGAAGTATTGCAGGCTTTACTTCACTTTCAGCAAAGATAATGGGTGGATGCTTGAAGGAGTAAGTGGTTGCAGAGCGGGTAGGGGCTGAGGAAGTTTAAGGAAGCAGGAGCAAAAACACAAACATAGACCACAGAAGAGGAAAGTGAACTATTGGTTATTATTTCCATTCCTGTGGATATGAAACACTATCCCAAGTGTGGGAAGCTGAGAAAGGCCACAGCAAAATAAAAGAGAAGCAGTAGCATTAACAGTGATGTTCAGATGTTGGAAAAGAATGAAGGTGTAGACTTACGTTATGGAAATATCCTTAACCTCAACTAAATTTCAAGAACATTCTAAAAGAGAATACTGGCAAAGCTGGGTTTGCTTTGTAGGGTCTTCGCCATTAGAGACCCACAAAACTGTAAACCTTGGAAACTGCTGTGCTTTAAGAAAATGCTTCTGAACCCTTGTCATTTGAAATGCATTTTTCCAGCATCATTTAAAATGAGTCAACACTCTCCTTCTCTCTTTTATTTTTTTAAGACTCCAACTCATTAAATTTGCCTAAATCAGATTTAGAAATGATACAGTATATCTTAAAATCCCAAGCCACTCCAGCGTGTGCGAGTGCAACATGTTTGAGTAAAAACAATAAAACGTAACCAAAAGGAGCTTTCTAACTCTTTCTCCGCGTTGGCTGTCACTGGACCTGTGGCCACACTGTGTCTTTCCTGCAGTGGTTCATATTTTCTCCTTGGTCACTAACCTTTTTCTCTGAAGCCAAGGCCACCCGTACCTGATGTGCCCTCACTTTGCTATGACTCGCCTTGCTGCGTCATAGGGACTGTGGTTGTTGGTGATAGTCTCATCACTGTTCCTGCAGGACACTGGTGTTTCAGTCACCCCTTTCCTTCCTCCTTTGTGTCCTAGCTCACTCATCTTCCATAATGCACTGAAAATGCCTTCCCCGCCATGGTTTCGGGTCATTTTTAGGGCCCTGATGGAGGAAGCCTTGTTCCTCCTATTAGTCCTGTGTATCAGCCACTACTTAGTAGCCACTAATGTCAGAATTCTCATTTGACTTGGTCTTAGAGGTTTTCACATATCGCTTTGCTGAGGACCCTGTGCACATTCCCTGAGGGCCTGGGAAAGGGAAGATACTGCCCTTTTTATGTAGAGTCCCTGCACCAAGCATGGGCACTTTGAGTCCTGCCTCCCTGTGAAGCCAGGGAGTTGTAGACTCTGCCAGGGAAACCAAAGTGTGGCCTCCCTTCCTCATGGTTGTTAACTGTGCCCAGTGCTACCTGCCCATTCTGCTGGGTTCTTGGCCCAACACCACCCTTAGCGGTCTGTGTGTTTCTGCATGAATATAGGCATGCACGGAGAAACATTCTCCTGATACTCTTAGAAGCTAGCAGCAGGCAGGCTGGGAAGATGGCCTGGAAACGAGACAGCAACCCTGCCAGAGTGTCCAGTTTCCAAAGTCAAGAAGTGATCTGGTGCCCCAGCATAGCTTGCCTACTGTACAGACCGCAGAGAGGGCTCCCTGTGGGAGGTATGTCCACTGCAGGAGGCGTGGGAGAACTCTGGGGTGGCTGTGCTGCCACAGGCCTGTCCCATAATAGCCTTTAGCAATTCCTTTTAGGGAAATTGTATGCCTGGGTTGTAGAAGTGAAGAAGCTTATTAAGTTACTCCACATTTATAGGGCAGAGGAGGAACTGTTTTTCACATCTAGGGAAAACTTTGTCCATGCCAGTCGTTTGGAATATTCTGTCAATCTCCATATGCTGACATCCTACCAACCCTTTATGGTTTGCTTAACATGGCACTTCTTCCTTGAAGCCTTTGCCAGTTTTTCCCAAGTTACCCTCTTCTGCACATCTTTCATATTGAAAATTCCTGCAGAGTGGTAGCTGGTCAAGCTCAGCCTCCCCACAACACCAACATAATATTTTGTGCATAGGAGGCTGCCAAATTAAACTGAGGTTTCTGTGTCTGGATAGTAATAGGAATTCGTTAAGTTTATGTAAAATTTTTTGTTTTAATATAGATAATTATTGATTTATATCTAATGAAAAGTAGCTGGTTTTCTGTAGCACCATAAAATAACTCATTGTTCTTAATAAGTAATACTAGATTAAGAGGTCTGAAAATTAGACGTCACTATTAAAACTTCTCAGTTGTAAAGAAAAATATATTATTGTCTGCATCCTAAAGGAAAAAATATATTATTAAAATGTGATCAAGTGAATACTCTTTCATGAAAGAATATTTAGCTTAAAATGAGAGAAGAAAATATACCTTTTAAATACTAGATTTAGTTAATATTAGATTTAACCCTTTTGGATTTAATTTTTATATATGGGACAAATTCATGTTGGGAAGTACTGGCTGATGCTGAAGGTGTGTGATAGTGATGTGGATTTGCTACTACTTGATGTCCTGTCCTCTTCCCTATTTGGCGAGGAACTTTATGCAGCCCAGGAATACAGGCTTCTCAAGATCACCTCCGCTAGCTCAAATTTATTTTTCCAGGTGACAGCTCAAGCATTTGGACTCTTTATGCAGAAGAGCAGATCCTGTCATAGCTGACTTGGATGTTTGCTGGAAGAGTAAGGCCTCCGTGGAGAGCCTAGTAATTTTCTTTGCTTGTACCTATATGTTAAACATTCAGATGCTATGAAACATTTACAAGACTGAGTCACTTTAGTTCACAATTTTCTGATCAATATGATATTTCTTCAAGGAAGAAGGATTTTTCTAAACTTCAGCCAATACCACAATTAACTGGCCTTCATCGAACAAAGTCCACCTGCTCAGACACAAGAGACTTGACCTGAACTGGGGTCTTAGAAACTTGGATCCAGAGCTGCTATGGGGGCGCTAAGCTGATTCCCCAGGGTGTTGGAACAGATAAAGTAGCCTGGGTGGTGTGTGCAAGGCAGGGCCGAGCTTCTTTCTCTCAGTTCATTAAAATAGAAGTTACTTTGCCCTGGAAGCTACTGTGTCTCAGCTGGATCAGTTTAACTTTGCTGTTTTTTGGAGGAGACATCATCCCTCATTTCGCTTTTTCCTTTTTTCGTCAACGGTCAGACATCCACGGGCTCTCATATCCCCAAACGCTAGTTAGCTATCATTAAATGTAATTTGGAGATTTAACAATGCTGTCAATACGCCGTGGTATTTTGTCATCACTTTGCCATTGGTTAAAATCCCTTTCACTTAAGGAGACTTTGCCCCCTTTCATCTTTGTGGTTGCCAGACTTGTAATTTGTTTTTCTGTTTAATAGAAACCTTAGAATCATTGGTATAAAGTATGCTATGAAAAACACATGCTTTTTAAAATAGCTCTTTTCGTCTTTAAAAATGAAAATATCTGTTCCAGTACCAGTAAATGCATATTTTATAGCATCTCCTCTAAACTCTTCAACAAGATAATTAAAAAATTTTTGTATACCGCAGCCAACTCCCTGAACTACTTTAATATGCCCTTTCATTTTCCCTTTGTATAGAAGAGATGTAAGACATACAATTTATGTAGCAAACAGGACATTGAAAAGTTTCAAATGCTAGCAAAGATTTTGAATTTCTCTAGGTAAAAATGAGGAAGAACAAAAAATGTTAACTCTTTGAAAAACATCTTATTCCCACTATGTCTTTCTTCAAGCTAAAAAAAAAGCATCTCTTAAGAAAGTAGATGATATGAAACCTCTTCATTAAACTTTCTAATTTAAAAAATTAATTTCAGAGTTATAATTGGCCATTAGTTAAATCTTTTAAAATTTGATCGAAATAATTTAGCCTCTAAATTTCTAATTTTAAGTATTTTGATGTTCTAAAAATGGAAATATGTTTTAATTTACAGAACCTTTTAGAAATTAAACATTTCCTTTGGGAAATGAAGATTTTCTTTCGAATGAGGACTAACATATACGTAGTAAAGTTATAACTCTTAACCACAAGGCAATAAGTACTTTTAATAAGTATACACCTGTGGCAACCGCTCCTTAGATCTAGATGGAGCACATTTCAGGACCCCCGAGGGCTGGCTCCCTGTGCCTCTTCTTAGCCGATACCAATCCACTCCCAGGTACTGTCCCAGGTAACTGTTATGACGTCTGTTACCATAGGCCAGTTTTGCCTCTTCATGATCTTCATACACATGGAAACATACCTCATGTGTCTCGAGACTGGCTTCTTTTAATCAGTATAATGTTTGTAGGATGATTTGTTCGTGACACATGCGGTGATAGTTCATTCCTCTTTTCCATGGTGTTCCTAAAGAAGTGTTTGTGCAATACGCCTCCTCCTGAGTGGTAAAGGGAGCAATACATGCAAGGAACAATAGCAGGCAAAAATAAACTTTACATTTTCATTAACTGAGCAAGTGCCCTGTAAGTAATCTTTCTCCACGTCTTTACCCAAAGCAGAGCTCCAAGAAGCCTGAGCTAGAGCACATGGCTGGTTAGACTTCTATTTTACCCCTCTTCTCCTATTTTATACTCACATCTTGGATTTTACCACCACCTGGACAGCTACATGGTACCATAATTAGAACACTTAGGCAAAGCATGGTGATGCTGGGACGTGCCTGAAGAGGTGGGGCCTGGGCCAGTTACCTCTCCCTTCATGTGGAAATGAAAACATAATAGGAGATAACCTGATCTGATGTTTTAAAATCTAATGATGCTTCCCCAGCACAAATGTAGCCTGGTCAGTGTTTGTATGTGAAAGCATCTTCATAGTTCCTCATCGGGAAGATTGAGAAAGAGATGGGGCTGGGGATTTAGCTCAGGGGTGGAGTGCTTGCCTTGCAAGCGCAAGGCCCTGAGTTCGATCTCCAGCACCCCTCCCTCCAAAAAGAAAAAAAAAGAAAAAGAAAAAGAGAGAGGTAGGTGTCTTCATATGTTGCCTATTATTACAAAGTACTGGGTAATTTATGAAGACTAGAAGCTTATTTAGCTCATGCTTCTGTAGGCTGAGAGATCCAGAAGTATAGTATTTGCATCTTTTTTTAATTCAGTTTGAAGTGTCACGTAGTGTGGTAGAGCAAGCTAACCAGAGAGAGCTCCTTTTGTAACAGGGAGAGCTCCTTTTATGGCTTTTATAACAAAGCCATTCCTGTAACAACTCATCAATCCACAGGCATTAATTCATGAATGGATAATTCCATTCACCTTTCCAAGTCCCCCTTCTCAATACTGCTGTTCTGGAGACCAAGTTTCCAACACACGAACTTCTGGGGGGACATGCTCAAACCTTAGCCGGAGGTATGGAGGCGTAAGGTAAGAGGAAAGAGCCTGGGAGTTCCTTCCTGTCTTATGCAATCTTACACAATTTACATGTATTTCTCGAAACAGAAAGTGTCTGTTCTTGGACTCTTGAATATAGAATTAAGCCTGAACCCTTCTTCTTTCACAGAATCCAGGTCTTAGCCTGTAGAGGGGAATCCAAGGGCTGAGAGGTAGGGGGCGGCTATAGTCTTGGTTTTGATACCAATGGTCAAAAGAGGCGACTTGGTCACTCGTGTTGTCTCTCTTAATTCTCTTCTAGAAACTGTAGCATTTTGACTAATGGGCCTCCTAGCGCCACAGAGGAGTTTTAAAAGCAGTAAATTATAGACTCTACAAGGGAGTATATTTTATACCTGAAGGCTTTCCCCACCCTTTTATTAATAAGCATCTGTAAGCCAGGTTGTCTAATTTGGAGATTTGAGATTTTTTAACATCCTATCTTTGCTCAGGTCGGGTAACTCTAAGTGCCAGTTCTGGCCATTGGTACTGGAATTAGTTTTACATTAAAAATTTTGTTTTAAGATATCCAAATGAGGCAATGTGGTGCTGAAACACTGAGGGAAGAGTTAAGAGAACCCTTCCCATATGTATATATGTGAGTGTATGTGTGCGCATCTATGTGTATGCAGTATCTGGGAACATTGTGTATATTGCGTGTGTGTGTGTTTGTGTGCGCATGTGCATGTGTGTCTCTGTGTAGGGGGAGTACTATGGACAACTGCAAGATTAGCAAAGAATAGTCACATGTTTAACTATAGCACAAGAGAGATACTCTTTTTCCCCAGGTATGGATCTGTGAGACAGACGAAATTACACAAAAGTGATGACAGCATTTATGTGAGGGGTGTTTGGGGGTGTGCGTGCACTTTGGCAGTTGTGTGCTGGAGCTGGCTCTCACTGGCTTGTGAGAGCCATTGTGTGCCTGTTTTCCCAGTCCATATTCAGCAACACAGCGTTACCTTTCCTTGCTTGGGATTGTCTTGTTCTTCCAGTAACTATGAGATGAATGCTATTCAAACTTCAGGGAAGTCAAAAGAGAGCTGTTAAAATGCACCTTCCAAGGCTCTCTGCCCAGAAATTTGGACTGAGAAGGTCTGAGATGAGCCCCAAGATCTGCATTATTGACAAGGATGCTATTATTAGCATTATGACTGACATAATTGTTATTATGAGGTTACTGATGCAGCATTATGGACAAGATTCTGAGGTCATGGGTCACACAGGCTGGCGCAACTTGGGAACTTCATAAAGGCCCGCAGGCCAGATTCTTTCGGCTGCGTGCTGTCTGCATTTTGTGGGCTCCCTGTGGGGAGCTGCAGAGGAGAGAAGTACTAGAAAGAAAGAAGGGGAAAAGCAGAAAGGCAACAGGGGAAAAAGAGGGGAAAGGGAAAATATGGAAAATGATGAATGAACCTGCTGTAAATAGGGAGGGAGGGTGCAGAGGGGAGGGGGGAGAGGGGGGAGAACCAAGATACATCATGTATAGGTACAGAATTAATGTAATGAATGTGAC
>PVJO010023534.1:0-25887 GCA_004026905.1 Hystrix cristata | reverse complement strand
AAGGGAAAATATCTGAGTACTGTCCGACCACCGTAGGGATAACTTTGTATATTTGGTTAACTGTCTTCTTTTTTCCCCAAATTGTTATCTCTACATGTTTTGGACTTCTCACTGTGGGCAGCTTGAGCAGGAACGCCCAGCTGGACTGAGTCGATGCGGTTCTGGATGTAGAGGATCCACCTGAGGATTGTCAACACACAAAGGAGAACGGGAGCGGAAGATGGCGCCCGGCTGTTTCCCAGAAGAAGCTCTCTTGGGGCTGATTCTCCAGCAGGGAACTCGGCTAGTCTCGTCACACGAGGAGCTTGGGGCCTTCCTGTCGTCGAGGATGGCTGCTGTTTGCTTCAGGTGAGCTCTGGTCTTCATGTCCACTGTGACTGTCATATCCTGGCTCCAGCACAGATTTTGTCAGCCTTTTAGTGCAGACAGAGATACACATGGGACAGTGCCGTGGGCTCCCAGCACTTAATTGGGTCTTTTGGGTCTCCAGTGCCTAGATGGACATTCGGTGCTCTCCCTGCATTTGGCTTGTGTGCATGAATGTTGTAATGTGTAAATGTCCTGTATTAAATCTGCTCTCTTGAAAACTATTCACTCTAGAAAATAACTCATACAGAAATTGATACCAGAGAAGTGGGGTCCTTGCTGTGACATTGCCTGGCCATGTGGCTTAAGAGCCTTTGGAATTAATTTGGAAAGGTTTGAGAGACCAGCCAAAGAGGCAGCCCTGGAGCATTCTAAATTTATTATATGGGAGATTCTGGTCAGAGCCCAGAAAACCAGAGTAACTGACGAAAATGCTGCGGGTTAGGATGAGGCTTGGGAGAACTCTGTCAGAAAAGACTGTGTCGGCTGCCGGATCCCAGGCGGTACCTGTGTGCTTGGACAGAGGTCGGTCTGCATTTTGCTTGTGTTCAGAGATACTGTCTGGGTGGCAGGAAAATTTCAGTGCAGTCTGGTGCTGGGAAGGCGGGATAGTTACTGTTGAGGGCTCTTGGCTGAGTCTATGTTGGAAATCAAGAGTGAGAGCCAGCAGGGTGACTTGAAGCATTTGACCAAAGGGGAGCTGTGGACTGCGAGGATGGACAGAGGAGAATGTGGTTGTGGAGAACAGGACAATGGAGAAATGACCTGAGGCCTTTGACCAGAAGGGAAGAGTGTATTTGGGGTGCAGGAGATCCTTTGGGGCGTCTCTTAGTGTAGCTGTGCTCTGTTGTTAAAGTTCATGGGAACTAAAGAGTTTTAAAATTTGAAGCCATATTTTTTTAATATGGGTGCACTGTATTGGTATATTGTACAGTGTAAACAAATTGTTTTAGAACAAGCAAGAGAGACAGAAGGGAGTTGTATATTTCTATGTATAGTAATAATTTTTGGACACTTGTTTGTAATCGGTTTTGAGAATCCTTTGAATATTTATTTCTGGTGTGGGAATGAGTGCAATAAGAATTGTATCGTTGATGTAAATAGACCGAGATATGTTTACTTTGTAAATCTGCCACTAGAGACTATGGTTTAACGAAATGTGTCTGGTTATCAAGTTGACCAGGGGCGGATTGTGGTGGACTTATTATTGTGGTCAACTTGAGCAGAAATGCCCAGCTGCACTGAGTTGTTGTGGTTCTGGGTGTAGAGGATCCACCTGAAGGTTGTTGCCAACAAAACATAAAGGAGAACGGGAGCTGGAGATGGCAGCCGGCTGTTTCCCAGGAGAAGCTCTGCTGTGGCTGGTTCTCCAGAAGGGAACTCAGCTGTTCTCATCGCGTGAGGAGCTCGGGGCCTTGCTGTTGTCAGGGCTGGCTGCTGTTTGCCTTGGGGGAGCTCTGGTCTTCATCTACTGCGAGTGTCATATCCTGGCTCCAGTATAGATTTCTTCAGCCTTTTAGAGCAGGCACGGACTTAAGTGAGACCTTGCCGTGGGCTCCCAGCCCTTGGTTGGGTCTTTTGGATCTCCAGAGCACAGATACACGTTCTGCATGAATGTTGTAATGTGTAAATGTCCCGTATTAAATCTGCTCTCTTGCAAACCATTGACTCTAAAAAGCGATAATACACTACATTTGCCCATCATGTGAACTCTAATAGAACAATACTTAGGGTTTACGAAGGTATGTTGGACTCTGGCCCCTTCCACTAAAATTTAAAATCTTGTAGTTGTGTTTCCTACTTGTTGATTCATTTCGTCGCTTGTGGCTATTACCTCTAGCAGACACGTGGTCCCCACGTTGACTGCCCCAGCGTCGCCCGAGGTGCTTAGCCACCCCATCCAGGCTCTGTGACTCGCTCCTCCCAAGTCCGAGTGGCTAAAGAAGCAAGTTATTCCATCCTTTCAGTGTTACAGTGGGTGTTCCCAAGACCACAGAGCTGGCAAATGTTCCTGGTGTTGGGGTCTGATGATCACGGCTTGACAAGGACAGACTCAGATCCGTGGTGACCCAGAGAACCAGGGGAAGGAAGCAGCCTGCGTGTCCCCTGCACAGACAAGAACATTAAAAACTTTCATTTATGAAGATGACGTAACAGGAGTGGTATTTTAGGAGGATTTAAATGAAATCAGTTATGAACAGTTTTGTGGGTTTTTTTGGGTTTTTTGGTGCCGGGGATCAAACTCAGGTTATGAACAGTTTTGGAGCCTTATTAAGTACTCTTTTTGTGCAATATATAACCTTTAGATAAATGTTTAAATGTCCTGTTGATATATTCATTTACTAATTTGTGACTGGTGGACATCACCTAACTTGATGAAGCAGTGAGTTATTCAAGCTTACAGTGACTTCGGACTTGGGAAAAAAAAAAAAACCCTTATTCCTTAAAAGATATTCTGCATGCCAAACCTTTGCTAGACATTTTTCAAGTATTATATTTTTTGGGGGAAAACAAATTTAGTGAAGTTGAATGTGGTAACAATTCCTTTCAGAATGCTATGGCGAGAAATTCAGCTGTTTCTCCCACACATGTGGAAATTATCATGTTTAACTAGTCCCCTTGAGGTGGTAATAGGTATCATCTTCACTAAGGGGCACATCAAATAATTTCTGAAATTATTTCAGAAACTGAAAATTAATATAGGAATAAAACGATCATGTAATTTGCCAAGGCCAAGCAGTTAGAAAGGAGACAAATTGGACTCTGGGTCTCACTGATGACTTCTGATCCCGGGACGCTCCTGTGGCCACCAGTAGATGTGAATGTGGGGCATGCTGTTCCAGGGTCTTTGATGTCCTTGGAAGAAACCTGGTCACACAGCTCTCTGAACTAAACACTCCAGCCCCGCCTTGACCCCAGGCAGCAGCTGTGTGCTCCCTGCGAACCTGAAGCTGTCTTCAAATGTGCCTGGGGCGGCACACGTGGACCTAAGGCAGGCTGGCTCCGGCAGGCCAAGGCTCCTACAGGTGAGGAACTTGCCTTAGAACTCCAATCAGGGTATGAGTGGAGACCTGTTTCTGCAGGGACCATGTCATAGCACGGTGCCCAAGTCCATTCACGCTGGGAGAAAGACTCAATTTCTTTCCTTTCTTAATTTCCCTTTGGTTTTTTGAAACAGTCTCACTATGCAGTGGAGGCTGATCTTGCACTCACAAGTAGCCCAGGCTGGCCTCAAACTCATGGCGGTCCTCCTGCCTCAGCCTCCCAAATGCTGCAATTACAGCTGTGTGCCACCCAGTTTCTTAACTGGAAGTCCAATGATGCCAGAGTTTCTCTCATTTACACATAGAAGTGATTCCCCTGCTGTTTCCTGGTTTGCGTTCCACTTTCGTAATCTACACATTGCTGAGAAATTAGCACTTCTGGCAGAAGGAGTCAGCTCTTGTACCAGAACTCCTTCCCAAGGTAATTTAGGTAATGTGTTATCTTTTTTTTTTCTTTCAATATTTTGTATTGAACTTGGGGCCTTCCCACTAAGCTGTAACCCCAGTCCTGTTTTTTAGGTTTTTTATTTTGAGACAATCTCACTGAGATTGGGTTTGAATTTGCAATCCTCTTGCCTCAGCCTCCCAGAATGCTGGAATTCCAGGTATGTGCCACCATGCCTGGCTTCTTGTCATTTTTAAAATTCATACCTTTAAAGTGCTGCTAATCAGAGGTGGACTGACGTCACAGGGGCGGGCTTTGTCATTGCTCAGTTCCCAGGCCTGTTGGCGGTTCTGACAGCCAAATTATTAAAGCAGGTTCACAGCCTCCTCCTGCACCCACTTACCCACTACCTGCTCCCCGGCCCTGCCCACGCCATCATCTCTCAGTCCAAATGAAGGAATGATAAAATTTTCTACCACAACAAAAACAAAGTTGTCTTCCAATACCTGAACTATTTCAATGGCTTAGAGATGACTCATGATGTGAAAAAAGCATCTGACTCAGGAATTGAGCAGAATGCTGAACCATTTTTTTTTAAATATGGCATAGCAGACTTATTGCTGAAAGTTTCTATTTCTCAATGGAATAACTGATAATAATAAAGTTAGCATTTATAGTAGTTAATTATTACCACAGTTATATATGACTAAGCAAATAGTTCTTAAGAGATTACAATATTTTCATGGATAATTTTTAAAAACTTGTGTTGGGGCCTGGCACGGTGGTGCATGCCTATAATTCCAGCACTTGGGAGGCTGAGGCAGGAGGATTGCCATGAGTTCAAGGCCAGCCTGGGCTAGAAAGTGAGTTCGAAGCCAGCCTGAAGTACACAGCGAGATCCTGTCTCAAAAAAACCAAAAAAATAAAAAAAATTCTGTTGGGGGGATTATTCTTATTGCCATTTCACAGATGAGGAAACTGAGATTTGGAGAAGATGACTGGCATCCTTTGGACTGCCTGGCTTATTTGTTTCAGGGGCAGAGTTCCCACCCCAGTGGCCTGGCTGCGCCCCTGACACTGTACTAACTCTGCAGGTGGAGTCCAGAGTCCTGGCCCCGCAACCCACGAAGTATAGAGTACCTCTTTTCAGGGGCTGTGTTGGTCATTGTTTCGCAACTCTGACTACATACTTGGCATACGCCACGTAAAGGAGACAAGGTTTATTTTGACTCCTTGTGGGCTGGTTCTCTCTGTGGTCTGTGGGGAGGTAGGACCATCATGGCAGGAAGGCATGGTGACACCCTAAACCATAACATTGGTGACGTCCAGACTTAAAATCGTCTCCCAGAAAGGAGGCAGATTCTGCTGCTCTGTCTTCTGCCAGCCCTGGCTGCTCCCACGCGGATGCTGCTGCTCTGTTGATGGCTTCCGATCTAGTCCCCACCTGGCGGGCAGAGCAGGCTCAACCCCGTGAGGTCCCTTCCTGCATCGCAGCTGTGCCGTTGCTGTTCCTCAGGCCAAAATCCTTTTCCGCCAGTGGTTTCCACAGCTGGTTTCTTCCATCGCGATGTCTCCTCCACACAAGGCTTTTGCTGACGGTCTGCTGGTGACACCCAACTGTCTGTTGGTTATGGCCCTCATGAGAAAGCACGGCGTGTTCGGTGTGTTCGTTTCTCATTCGTGGTTAGTGTCCTCCCCCAGCAAGGAGGGCGGGGACCAGGTCTGTCTGGTTCTGCTGCCTGTCACAGGGCCCAGAGCAGTGCCTGACTCTTCCCGTGTGTGCCATCTCAATGTGCTGAATAACAGACGGATGAGGGGTGCACACACAAGTCTCAGCTGTCAGCCTCGCTGACGGTTCAGGGAGCCCGAGGTCCCGAGTTTCCAAGAGGAAAGCATCCTGCACACAGCCCAGCGCTGGTGGGAGCACACTCGGGGGTTCAAGGAGGGACACACACCTCGGTCAGTGCCTGGGAAATACTCCTTTCCCTTGTTTTCTTAAGGAATTTCAGGACTAAGACTTGTGTTTCTTTGAAGTACAGCTGCCCATGTTTCAGAGGAATCCTGTAAGGAGTGAGGAGGAAATTGACATTTCACAGTGGTGCGGACAAGAGACGCAGGGCCACCCAGATGAGGGGTGCTGGCCGTGTGATGGGGAGGAGGCGGGGTGGGAACAGCCAGGTGCCCAGAGACCCTGGACCCCGCTGGACCTGGGGCCTGGAGACTGGTGCCAGCCCTGGACCACTGCTGCGACTGCGATGGGAGATGAGAGGGCCTTTCCAGTTCTCAAATCCTGTAGATCTTTCTCAGAAGTGTCTACGCCTCTTCTTCCTCATTCTGAAGCCGGCCCTTATAGCTGGGCCCATTCCCGAGACGGGGCCCGGGCTCCCTGGCAGCTTGCCCATTCCGGGCACGTCCAGCCCAAAGCCAAGAGGGAGTCCGTCTGTTCTTCAAATGGGTCAGCTCTGCTTGCTTTGTGGGGTCCTCCTGTAACTAACCCTCCTGCCTTTCCACACCATCCACACTCCCAGAACGAATGGAAGACCAGGGCTGGGACTCCCTGCTTTCCGGTCTCCCAAGAAGCCCCCTTTCATATCTGCCTCCCGCTCCTGGCCTTGCCTCATGCCTGGCTGTGCTCCGCCCACCTCTCACATCCGGGGACTTCCAGACCTGCGGCGTCTCTGTACATCCAGCTGCTCTTCCGGCCCAGCCCCTCAGCCAATGGCATCATTAACGACCCTCCAGCTTGTCCTGTCCCCTCATACAGTCACTTGAGGATTCCTGGGGGCTTCCAAGCATTTTCCATCTCCACTGCTGGTACTTCCATCTGAATCCTCACTGGTGTGCCCCAAAATGTCCTCATACTCATTTGTGATCCCTGCCTGATGCCTCCTCCTAGCCTCACAGACCCCTCTGCATCCACAGGCACCCAGTCATCTGCGTTGTCACCACACATTTGTTTCAACTTTCTAGAATTCTATATAAATGGAATCACAGTCTGTCTGGTTTCCCTTACTCGCCACAATCACAGCATGTCTCAACGGTCTGCTGCTTTTGTTGCCGAGTGGCATCTCATGGTCCATAGACAGCACGTTCTGTTTATCCTTTCCCTCGCTGATGTGCATAATTTGTCTCCAGCTTTTACTTATTAAAAATACAGCTGAGCTGGGCGTGGTGGCGCACGCCTGTAATCCTAGCACTCTGGAGGCTGAGGCAGGAGGATTGCCATGAATTTGAGGCCAGTCTGGACTACATAGTGATGGTTCAAGGCCAGCCTGAATTAGAGTGAGACCTTGTCTCAAAAAAACCTGACAAAATAAAAATAATAAAAAAATACAGCTGTTCCAAACCATCAAGTACAAATCTTCTGATGTTTGTGTAACATATGTTTTCATTTTTCCACCGAGAAGTAGAATGGTTGGATTATACAATAGGTGTATATTCAGCTTTTTATGAAACTACCAAGCTGTTTTCCAAAGTATTTGTACTGTTCACATTCCTGCCAGTTCCAGTTTCTCCACATCCTCATGGCAACTTGGTGTGGTCCGTCTTTTTCGTTTTAGCCATTGTAATATGTACACGTAGGCGTCTCAGTGTGGTTTAATTAACATTCCCCTAATTACTAATGATGTTGAGCATTTTGTGTGTGTGGGCACATATTTTCTGTGTGTATGTCATCTTTGGTAATGCCTATTATAATATTTTACACATTTAAAATTTTTGATTTTTTGCACTGTTATATTGGTTAATCACAGTTTAAATATATATACCAATAGATGTAGGAAGAAATATAGATGCTTATGGCATCTACCTGTGTGTTATTTACATACAATATTTCGTAGATGTCCTCTAAAAGGGGCCAAAAGAAATGACACCCTCATAGCAATGAGCATGCCAGCTCCCAGATACTAGTTTTAAAAGACTATTCACCAATAAAAGGAAATAGAACTCCTTCAAGAAATGGTTAATTCCAGAGCTGGAGCAGGAAAACATAAAAATGAGCCTGAGACAGATAGCACATAGTACCAGGAAATAAAAAAGACCTGGGGAAAATGGGGACATGTCAAAAAGATATAAGAATTACCCTAAGAGAACCCTCAACAGCCAAAAATGAGTGTTAGCTTTTTGTTGCTGTGACAAAACATCTGAGAATAATAATTCAAAAGAGGGAAGGTTTACTTTGGCTCAGGGACTCAAAGGTATCAGTCCACGGCTGGCTGCACTGCTGGGTGTATGCCTGAGGTCAGGCCAAGCATCGTGGCAGAAGGGTGTGGCGGAGCAGAGTTGCTCACCTCATGGTGACCAGGAAGTGGGGGTGGGGCAGGGTGGGAGGAAGGTGATGAATGCAAAATATACCTTTCAAAGCCGTGCTCCTGATGACCTGCTTCATCCAGTTATTCTCTACCTCCTAAGAGGCCAGTTGAGCTATGAACTCATCAATAAACCAACCCATTGATGAAATTACAGCCCTCTTGATCGACTCATCTCCCCAGACTGCCACCTCTATACATTGCTGCACTGGAGACCAAGCCCTCAAAATAGGAGACTCAGGAGGCTTATCATCCAGATCATTATATGGAGTAATTTTTATTTTATCTTACTGAGACAGGGTTTTGCTACGTAGTTCAGGCTGGCCTTGGACTCACAGCTACCCTTCTCCTTTAGCCTGCTGAGTGTTGGGGCGTGTGCCACCACATTCGGCAATACATGGAGTGCTTTTATCAACAAATCATGTGTGTCCATCTGACCAGGCCATGGTTTTCAGATATGTGTGGTCAGATGTTAGCCCAGAAAACCTGCAAGGATGTTTTTTGGATGAAATTAGCGTTTCAGTCATGGGCCTTATCCAATCAGCTGAAGGCTGAAGAGAACAAAAGACTGACTTTCCTGGAGAGTGAAAGACATCTCCAGGGGCCAGATGACCTTTACACTTGAACTTCGGCACCAGTTCTTGATTTCTAGCCTGTCAACCCACCCTACAGATTTTGGACTTGCCAGCCTTCAAAAAGTTAAGTCAATCCCTTAAAATAAATTATCCTCTGTTAATATGTATCCCACTGGTTCTGATTCTCTGCAGAAACCTAATGAATATGGCATAGAATAAAATAAATGTTCATGATTCTATATTTATATAAATTATGAATAAGTAAATGGGGGAGAAGAGGCATCTTATTATGAAACATTTCAGTTATTAAGAAAAGAATGAGGGAGGTATAAATATCACTTCTAGGCAAACCCCACAGTAAGAATTATTATAGGAACATTGGTAACATCCAGGGAGGCTGAATGAGAAGTGTGTGTAAGCTTTTTTGTACTATTTTGGCAACATTTCTGCAGGTATATACTTATTTCAAAACAAAACAGTATAAAAAGGATATAAAACAAGATGCCAAGTGACACTGCCCTTAGACAGCCTGAAGGGCAGGCACTTTGAGATACTCGTCTGACTGATGGTGACAGGAAGAGAATCAGGAGCTGGGCATTTTTGCTGTGTGAAGATCACAGCACTCTGCCCCTCCTTTAGATGCTGTGTTTGCGTCCAAAACTTGGGTTCTCCCTCAGACAGACTAGGCCACCAAGACGACCGGTACCAGGAACCGGTGCCTCCCCTTTCTGGCTGAGGCAGGGTACCCTTTCTCCAAGGCCATTCTGAAGACGGCCATCCTTCAGTCCCCTCTCTAGTCACACACGCAAAGGGGAATTATTTGTGGGTATTTTTCCTCTTCCTCTTTAACAAACAGATTGGCTCCCACTCTATTCCCTACTCTGACCAATGCTGTCTCCTAGCTCAGCCAGAAGTGGAAATAGCTCAAGGCCTTTCTTTCAGGACCTGTGACCTTTGGCAGCCCTCCAGCGAGGGAAACAAGCAAAACGGCTCAGGAAGAGGGTGTGCGTGGCCCCCCAGGCAGTGTGTGCTGGTAAATGGTCAACAGTTGGTTATGGGGGAAGGAGGGAGCCTTGATTCAGTGTTTGCCAGTAGCCAAGGTGCAAATGCTCCCGCCATTGCAGATATAAAGCTCACCAAAAGGGTGCTGGGAAGAGATGAGCCCACTGCTCCCCACAGTGTGGCCAGCTACACCCCCGGCTCCCCTGACTGGGGTCTGGAAGATCCTCCTGTCCCTCTTGATGGCGACGGCCCTCTCCAGGCTTCCCGTGTGTGGCGGGGTCTGCGCTACCCATTCTCCAGGGCCCCAAGTCTCTAGGCGGCCTCGGCTGACCTCACATATGCTGAGAGTGTCCCCTGCTCCATGGAGGTAGACAGGAAGAAAACACCCCTCCTGCAGTTTCTACAAACAAATCCCAGCACGTGAGGCGTGGTGTGTGACAGGCCGGTCCCAGGGGTGGTAATCAAGGTCTGGAAGCATCATCCCAGGAACACTTTCTTTGGGTGATGGGGGTTTTATTGTCATCCATCACAGTTCTAAGCACAGTCAGGTATTGTCTGAAGACCAAGTGAGGTTTTTGTTTGACAGGGTCTGATGCCCTTGACATTGCTAGAAATAGTCCTTCTGCGTAAAATTAATTGACAAATGTGTAAAGATCGACTACTGTCAGTCATCGAGAGAATCAGAATGAAATACATATGTTTGTACTTGGGAGAGACTTTTGACTTCTATTGGGATAGTGGAGAAATGCTATTCTTTAAGACAAGACAAGCAGTCAGGCCATCTAACGCTGTGCACACAGCTCACAAGGTGGAAGGTTAATGTTCTGCTACAGACTCTTCCCTGGGCTGCTTCGTGGCCTTGAAAGAAATGCTGGGAACATACCCATGATTCATCACCCTCCCCGCCCCCCGCCGCTCCCCTGCATCCGGAGGATTCGCTCTCACATTCTGCGCAGGCGAGGAGGGCGCTTCCCCGGTGCTTGCAGTCATCCGGCCCCAGGCTTTCTTCACATGTCCTTGCTTCCTCTTCTTCTTCCTCCTCCTCATCCCCACTCTGCCCCACCTGCCCCAACCCACGGAGGACAGCGGGCCTCTTCCGTGCTGTCTTGGTTCACGTCCTCTGGCCCCACTTTTAACCAAAGGGGTTTATATGTCTGCTGTACTGACACAAGTGCAATTCTGTTATCTCAGATCCTCTCCCTTTCCAAACCTCAGTGTTCTGATCTGTAAAATGGGATACAAGAAGCACCTGTAGGGTCACAGTCAATGAGAACAATGAGACTGTGTAGGTAAGGTGCAGCCTCCAGAATAGGTGGCCTCTCTTAGCTCTGGTCTTCCGCCTTCTCTTCCCTGGACTTAGAGGATTGAATGCACCTTCTTTTTGTTGCCAGAGATAGACGATGGGGAAGGAAACTTCTGGGAGACTTGAGAAAGGGTCACCAGAAGTGGGAAGCTCTTCCTCACCGACACTCAGAAGTCAGGAGAAGGCTGAGCTGCTTTGTCCCTCTGAGCTGTGTCCAGCGTGGACCTCGGACTCCAAATGACACGACTTCTCTGTCAGCAGCAAAGTGATCCCTTGTGTGATTAACAACTGCTGCATATGTGGTTGTTATTGTTGTCTAGGGGCCTCCTAGATCTCCCCGACATAGCGTAAAGTCCCATCTCCCCGGGGCACAGAGGGAGACTGAGGCTCGAGTCCGGCCTCATCGGGAACCGACTGACCAGGAAACCTGAGCCTTCTGAGCTCCGTGTCCCCGCCTAACTCCCATCCGTCTTTCTGCGACGCCGCGTGCCCACTGGAACCCTCGCCGCCCCGCCTACTGACCACGGACCGCCCCTGACTCATGACGGTCCCACTCAACAATTTCACAAATGGACAGTGGTGCAAAAGTGATAGACATTCAACAAAAAGCACGATGCAGGCTGCATCGTGATCGTTGTTTCCCGGTCTAGTGGGCTTTGTCTCAAAGCTACGTGGATCTGCAGAATCCCATCCCCGGGCCACCAGCAGGGCAAGCGACTCCGTGTTGCTGGGCTGGGCATTGAGTAGATTCAGTGTGTTAAATGCACTTTTTACCAAGGCTATTTTCAATTCCTGACAGGTTTACTGGGACAGAACACCATTGTGAATCCGGGAGTAACTGTATTTTGTTGTGAGTCTCCTAGGATTTCTTTCTAGATGCTTCCCAGATCATCCGCCCTGCCTTTTAAGTTCTTCTGCAGCCCAGAAGGCGATGCACAGATCCAATAGGTTAGGAAAGGGTCACAAAAGGAGCAGGAGGAAGAGGAGTTGACAGGATCCACCTTACCTGCCCCCTTAGCTCCATCCCCTGCTAGGGACAATCCCAGCACCGGTGGCCGGCACCTGCTGGCCAGCAGATGGGGGCGGCCGTGGGGCCAAAGTCCACTTCCAAACACTGTGCCGAGGGCAAGGCCAGAGCACCCTGCTCTCAGGGCCGTGGTTCTCAGCATGGAGGAAACTGCGCTCAGCACGAATTGTTAGGGAACTGATAGCAATCTGTCGCCAAGGTAACTATTCTTCCAAGAAGGCCAAACGGAGCCCACTCTGATAGTCAGTAGTGATGCAGTTGTGCGCCCACTGGTCTCCTGGCCTCCAGTCAAGGAGCGCAGCCAAAAGACCACGCAGGCTTTTCTCTGCCTGCAGCTTTCTGAGCAGTCCAGGCCTGGGAAACTTGTCTGCACCCCAGGCCAGGCCCTGACAGTCTCAGGGAGCAGCGGTAATTGCCAGCCTGCCTGGGAAAGAAGAGAGGCCCTTTGTGGAGAGACTGGAGACGGCCCCGCGCCAGCCTCCCTCACCCAGCTCCGCTCCGTGCACCCGCGGCCTGTCAGTTCTTTTCAGGGCTGGGAAAGTCAGGCTTTTTGTCGCCTCGGCTGTGCCCGGAGGGACTTGGGTCCCTGGTCGCCGGCCCAGGATTTACACAGAGGAGCACAGAGGGATGGGAAACATCAGCCCTTTCACCGATGGAGAATCAGGGGCTTTCAGTGCTCAGAGAGGCTGACTGTCCCGCGCCCCGTTAATGAGGATGGAGCCGGCGGGGTCGCCCAGCCTCGCCAGCCCAGGGCCAAGGTGCTTGCTGCTCAGGGGCAGGACAGGCTGCCCGACACTGGTGGCCGGGGACACTCACACCCACATCTTGTCACGTAGAGAGGGAGCTACTGCACCAAGGCACGGACCTTTCACCATGATGACTTTGGGGGCCTCACCACGAGCTGTGTGTCACACTCCAGTGGCTGCCCAGCCACAGTGCAGCTCTACGGCGACAGAGCCTCTCTCTGCGAGCCTGGCCCCAGGTGTGGCTGGAGCAGGTACATGGAGCCCTGGGCCACCAGGCAGGCATGTCTGAGCTGGGTAAAGAGCACGGGAAGAAGCAGGACGTGAGCGGGAGAGGGTGAGGGCCCCGTACCCGGGCTTCTCTGGCTCGCTTGCCGTGGAGGAGGTTTGCTCATATCTGCAAGTGCAGTCGGCATGACCAAACCAAAGACAGGCGCGTCCGAGCCGCGAAGCTGCAGCCGCGTCCTATCACTCGGTGGCCCGTCCCTGAGGCCTGGGCAGTACGGGAAACCGTCGGGGAGGTGCCCCCTGGTCCAGAGGGCTCCTGAGTGAACCTCTCCTGAGACTCCGGAGCTTGCTCTTTCCAGCAGGGCCAAGAGAGCCGGAGTAACAGCCTTGCTGTGTCCCCCTCCCCTTGACACTGGGGAAGACAGCAATGAGACAAAATGCTGCTTCTAGCAGCCAGTCTGAAGGGCCAGCGGAGGAGATCAAGTCATCAGTCTTGTCTAGGAAGCTGGAAGACAACTTCTGAGAGTGTTAAAGATAACCAGGTGCAACTGTGAGACTCAGCTAGACAGACAGATTTTCTGGGGTGTCAATAAAAGAAGCCAGTGTTATCTGATTGCCATTTTTAAAAGTTGAGGAAACTATTTTTTTGGTATTGTTTGTTTTGAAACAAGGTCTCACTATGTAGTTCCAGCTGGCCTTGAACTCGCCATATAGCCCAGTCTGGCCTCGAACTCTCAGGGATCCTCTTGCTTCAGCCTCCTGAGTGCTGGGATTACAGGCACACGTCACCATACTGAGCAGAGAAGGACATTTTTAATTTTTTTATTATCCGATATCAAAAGTGCCCCTCCCTCACTGGTATCCCTGCACCCCATGGTGTGGGTAGTTCTGCCCGTAGGGGCCATTATGAATGACCCAGTCTCATTAGTGGAAAGATTCAGAGATTCTTACCAGGGACAGTGACCTAGACAAACTCGGTGTCACAAACTCAATAGTTCTTTAGAAAAGATTTTTAAAATTGTTACTGTGAAGGTATTTTAAAAGTATTATTCTAAATAATTCATTATTCTATTAAAAAAATACTAGGGAAATAAAAAGATACAGAGCTGCTGAATTATTTGCGTATTTTCTCAAGATACGGCGCTGCTGAATTATTTGCGTATCTTCTCGAGCGGCGGCGCTGGGATGTTCCTAACCCCGAAAGCCCGGAAGTAGCTCCCTCCAACACCGGTGACTGTGTCTCAGGCTCGGTTCTGGGCTTGGGAAATGACAGCGCCTCCGTCCTCCCTCCTCCCCTCAGCAGGGATTTTACCACCCGCCGATGTTCCTCAAAAGGCCTGCAACACGTCAGTTCCCTTTCTGTCTGTTTCTGTATAGTGGAACTTGTTTAAGGGTTTTTTTTTTTTCACTTTGAAAAGGAGACTTGCTCCTAAAAAGAGGCTTGGAAACTCTTAGGACCCCAGAAGGAACTGCCACCTGCACGAGGTGGTCATGTCCATAGACGCCCTTCTGCCGAGTGCCCCGTGTCTGTCTGTTGCAGTGGAAAGAAAAGCCGTGACATTGGGGCTGCCCCGACAAGCTGGGTAATTCACCTTCTTCGACGCTTTTCCTCACCGAAACTGACTTTCAGAAAGAAAGACCAGGAGCTCCCGCCTGAAGCTCTGACCAGAAATTTGTTCTACGTTACTATAAAGAGAGAGCCATTCCGAAGCTCCCATAGGGTATGTGGATATGCGTGTCCAAAAATGGAGACTTCCGAGGAGGTTTGCTTTGTTTGAAAAAAGCTATCAGCTGGAATTTCCTTCGGGAGCCAGGAGAAGAGGCCTGATAGGTGGTTTGGGCAGCGGGGAGCCAGCAGGGGTGAAGGTGTCAGGAGGGTGGGAGACAGGTGGTGCCGTGGCCCCGGCCCCAGGCTGCGTCTGTGCTGTGGGTGGGAGGGGCCTTCGCAGACTTGGCGCTAAATCCTCAAACATTGCTGGTTCCTGTAGGGCCCTCCACTGAGTCCCAGGGGGCCCGGAGCCGCCCACTGTGGAGAAGAGGCAAGGGGACACCCGGGGTGGCCAGGGAGAGGCTGCAGGCAGGAGCCGGGCTAAGACTCCCCATTCCCCTTCTGCCCTGGACTCCCTAGATGTGGTACAGGTGCCTCTGGGTTTACTGCATTTATGTGGGAAAAGAGTGAGATTTATTTTGGCTACTAAAACAAGTAGGGGACCCAGAAGGCTGAAGAATTGGGGGAACACGGTGACCGTCAGGTTTTTAGACTAACAGCTCTCCTGTAATAGCCTCACCTGTCCTCATATCCACCCCCCTAAACCCCTTGTGTCTTAAGAAGCCGATGTCAGTATTTCTTGCAATCACAAACTTTGTCTGTTATTTGAGTCTTTCTCACTTGTCTCTCAAGATGTAAACAGCAGTGGCCACATAGTCTCTGTTAGTCTCAATGGCTGCCTAATAAATCATAGTGAGGTTTCTGTTACTGTCATTTTAATGAAAATACAGACTCCATTGGCATTCACTTCTCAGCCTTTTGGCTAAGATCAAGTGTAAGATTCATTGGTAGAATTAAGTACATGTCATTTTTAGAACACGAATACAGTAATGGTGGTAGATCAACTATTGTCTAGTATAAAGTTTAAAAGGTGGAACTGCTAAAAATAACAATAGCACACATAATTTGAGAAGATATAAATTATCAAAAGATATGAATTATAGTATCAAAAATATAAAATGTGACAGGAAAATATTTAGAATTTCTGTATTCTGTCAAAATTAAGTTGATAGTTTAAAATAGCCTGTTTAAAGCATAAGATGTTATAATTGCCTTTCCCATTACCTGACACTAATCTATAGTTTTAATTTCCTCATTGGTCCAAATGTTTTAAGTGACTGGTGTGTGTGTGTGTTTGCATGTATAAGCAGATACACGTGTGTGTCTGTATAATTTATAGGACATCAGAAGATACCGAAAAGCCAACCCATAAAATGAGAGCCAACCCATAAAAAATATTTGCAAATCATATCTCCATCGATAAGGGATTAATATTCATAATATACAAAGAATTCCTACAACTCATTAATTAAAAACTCCAAATGACTCAAATTAAAAAGTGAGCAAAGACTCTGAACTGACCTCTTTCCAGAAAAGACAAACACATGTCCAACGATCCTACAAAAAGATGCTCTATAGCTAGCTATCCAGAAAATGAAAGTTGAAATCACAAGGAAATAGCACTCCACGCCCACTAGCAAGGCTAAAATCAAAAAAGCAACAGAGTAGTGAGTGTTGACAAGAATGCAGAGAGACAGAAACCTTTGTACACTGCAGGAAGGAAAACAGAGTGGTGCAACCACTTTGGAAAACAATGTTGGCAATTGTCAAAATGTTAAACATAAGCCACGCGTGGTGGGTGGTACACACCTGTAATCCCAGTACTCTGTGAGGCTGAGGCAGGAGGAGCACAAGTTTGTGCACAACCTGGACAGCTTAGCAAGTGTCTGTCTCCAAGTGGAAAATAAGAAAGCCTGGAGGTTTAGCTCAGTCCAAAGGCCTGAGTTCAAGCTCAGTACTGGGAAAGAAAAGGGTTAAATATAGACGACAATTTAACCCAACTAAAACATATATCCACACAAAACTTGAACACAAATGTTTATTCATAAAAGCCAGAAGGTGGAAACAACCCAAATGTCCATCTGCTGGCGAATGCAAGAGAAAAGCAGATCCATATGGTGGGATTTGTCTGTGAAAGGAACAGAGTGGTGGCCGGTGCAGTGATATACAGGGACCCTGAGAATGCGCTACGTGGAAGAACCAGGTATAAAGTGCCACCCATTATGCCACTCCTTCTGTACACAGCGCACAGTGGCAAGTCCACAGGGATGGAAAGGGGGTCTGCGGCTGCCTGGGGCTGGGTGTGGAGGAGGCACCACCGCTGAGGGGACTGGGGGTCTTCTGAGGAAGGAGATCCACCCAAGCCCACAGGAGGCCGCCCGAGGCTGGGGAGCAGGGGGCCCGGAAGTGGGCCCCAGCTTGTCTGGCCCCCGGGGCCTGGTCTCCTAACCCGCACAGCACCTCACTTCTAGTTGCTTTCCTGGAGTCACCCCTCCTCTGACAGGCGCGCTGGCCATCTTCCTCCCTTCTCCACCCGCATGGACACTTCAAAGACCACATTTCCTTCTTCACATTACTGTTCCAACCAGGCAGTTAGGACCTCGCTCATGAACCTCAGACATAGAAAGTCCTGAGAAAAAGCAAAATTGTTCTCTCAAGGACGTAAAATACGTGACTAGAAGGAAGGGCATGTAACAATTAATAGGCTGAACAGAATAGAGCTAGCAACTTTACTCCAATCGGCACCATACATTTAATATTCCTAGGAGTGCTTTAAAACTTGTCTAAAATCCAAAAATTCACCAGAAAGATCAAGCATAATTTAAATAGCATTTTTACATTTAAAAAATTGATTGATTGATTGAGACAGGGTCTTGCTATGTAATCCAGGCTGGCCTTGAGCTCACTATATAGCCTGGGTTGGTCTTGAAACTGTAGCAGTCCTCCTGCCTCAGCTCCCCAAGTGAGGGATCACAGGCATATGCCACCATGCCCAGCTGTTTATTTTTGAAAGAGAGTCTTGCTATGTTAGATTTGCCTCAAACTCATGACCATCCTCTTGCCTCAGCCTCCCAAGTGCTGGGATTACAGGTGTGTACCACCATGCCTTGCTTAAATAGCAAAAATTTTTAAACACTAGAGTAATAAGATCTTTTTCACGTAACATTAAACAGCATCTAAGCTATGCTAACGATAACAGAAGCAGCTGGGCATGGTGGCACATGCCTGTAATTCCAGCACTCTGGGAAGCTGAGGCAGGAGGATTGCAAGTTTAAATCCAGCCTGGACAAGGGCAATTTAGCAATTTATTGAGAACTATCACACACACACACACAAAAAGTGAAAAGGGCTAGGAATGTAGCTCAGTGTGAAGGTCCTGGGTTCATTCCCCAGTGCTTTAAACAAACAAAAAAAGAAGAAGAAAAAGAAAGAGTTCAGAATTTGATGTGTAATTCTGAGTAACAAAATTTTCTACTCTGAAGATATAGGATGATCCAGAATGCAAAAGGTTTTGAGCACTGATACAATGTCACGAGTGTCACCTTCTCAAGGCTCAATGTACATAAACTTTGTTTCATGAACAGAATTATTAAAAACATTGTCAGGGTCGGGGATTTAGCTAGGTGGTAGAGCGCTTTCCTTGCAAGCTCAAGGCCCTGAGTTTGATCCCCAGCAATCCCCTCAAAAAGTCTAAAATTGCCTTTAGCCTATTTGCATAAGGTATATATAAAACATAAATAAGTTTCATGCTTAGACTTGGGTCCCACCTCCAAGATATTTTATTATGTGTGTGCAGATATTCCAAAATTTAAAAAATCCCCAATCCAAAACACTTCTAGTCTCAAGCATTTCAGATAAAGGTCACTCAACCTATGTGAGGAGTTCTTCCTTTAGAAACTGAAAAAGGGAAAAGGATGCGCACGCGAAGGCCCAGCAGCACCTGTGGCCGTGGACCATTCAATGAGCTACTTACTCTCCAGCCTCCGAAGAGCGTAGCAGGGAACTGACAAAGCTTCCCCACGTGGGCTGCCTGTGGCTGTGCGGAGAGGGGACACCTGCTCTTACAGGGCTCAGCCTTGTCATCGCTGACGAGTTGTTTTCCCTCCCTGTAAGAGAAGTCCGCACAATAACACGGAAAATTGTTCCAGTTTTTTGTCAAATAAAATTAGAGTTCCCAAATGTACATGTTCAGAAAGGCCCCTGGACACGGTGAGATGCAAAGGCCCCTTGGCCTCCGCGGCGCTCTCTTCCCAAATCTTTAGCCCAAGGAGTGTGAGGAGAATGCCAGACAGGCCCTAGCTGTGTGCCCCAGAGGAGCCAGAGGCTTTCCAGGAAAGCCCACATCGCCATGCGGAGTGCGTGCAGGCCGCGACACCGCAGAGGGACAAAAAGGCCTTCAGAGCCGCTGGCAGGCTGCACCCCGTGCGTGAGCAGGGCAAGCATCTCGCCCGCCCGGCTGCTCCTCGCGGTCCCCCGCCGACAGCCGGGAGACAGGGAGGATGTCCAGGCTGCCGGGCCGGGCGCCAGGCCCTGAGCTGGGAACAGCGAGACCCGCGCTGGCTGCCCAGTGCCAATACGGCAGAGCGGCCCCCAGGAGGTCGGGGGACTGGGGGAAAGCTGCGGACGAGTCAGGCTGCTCTCCTGCGGCACACCAGCAGAGAACACAGGGGTTCTGTTCCCTGGCAGTCTCTCCAAGACTCTGTTCGGTCAGCAGAGTGCCAGTTTCTGCGGGATTCCCTCTTGGGGACCCAGCAAAAGTGATACCGGGCCATTGTTCCATGCACTTAACACGTTTGTTCTGGAAATCAGTGTCTATTGAGCACCTACTATGCGCCAGATAATAACAATCCCAAAGTGCCGTCCGCACGCAGCTAAGGGCAGATGGGCCTAAAGCAGGATGTGGAAGAAAAGGAAAGGTGGTCTCTCTAAGGTGCACTCAACAAACAGCTCTCAGCCTCGGCCAGGAGGCACCCTGGGAAGCCACTGGGTGCTGTGATGTGGCCTCTGGTTTCCAGATTCACTAACCGTGCTCCCCCGCCCACAAAAAAGAAAGGAAACGTAAAAAAAATAATAATAATAGAGAGGGAAAGGAAAAAGAAAAGAAGAGGCTCATGGCAAAACAAGAGGTCTTTTCAGAATCAAACCAAACACTGAGCTGACTCCACGGAGGCTTCTGGAACCTTCTCTCCTTGCTGTGGATTCCGGCCCAGGAGCAGGGGTCAAATGACAGACATTTCTAGGACCACAGTGGCTATGGCAGACTTTTCAAAGAGGCTCCACAGGAGCTCCGTGGCAGAGTGTGGAGTGTTTCTGCTCCTGCACCCCCAGTTTGTTCTGTATAACGGGGTGGTCACGGGGCTGCGGGTGCCATCTTTGACTCGCTCACATACGGGACCTGGCGGGTCAGCTGTTAATTCAACATCAAACTACTGTGGCGAGTTGACGAGCTGTATCTGTCATACGAATCATGCTCATTGTGCATGGCGTGGAGGAGCGTGACTTGCATTCAAGCCCCCTCCCTGGATTTTAAAGACAACCTGTTAGGGTTTGTAATGAGGCCTCCAGGTCCTCCTGCTTTCTGCTGAACTTTCCTAAAAATACAGTGAATCTGAGAATTCCCAGAAGGAAGGAAGGACGACTGTGCAGATGTTCCAGCTGCTGAGACTGAAGATCCTGCTGCAAAGAGGACCGTGTACTTTGTCCTGCCCCGGGACAAGACTCTGCGGTGGAAAAGTCCCTGTTAATGATACTTAGGACAGCAGATAACCTGAAGCTTAGCCTGGTCCAACCCAGCGGGGACACATCGTCTCCTCCTCCAGGGGGCGCCGTGTTCAACCATGTGCACACTGTCCAGGATTTGATGACGGTCCCCCTGGTGACTTTTTGACTTAATGATAGTGGGAAACATACAGCATTCAGTGGAAACCGCCCTTCAAATGTTGAACGCTGGTATTTTTCCTGGCCTAGCCATAGGTTGGGTGAGCCCCTCTGCTCATTCTGGGAGGCCTTGAGCCCAGACACCGACCAGCCACGCAACCAGGGGGGTGGCCAGCGAGACCTCACAGCCCCGTGGTGTTTGGTAGCAGAGACCGCTACACAGTCAGAACTCCCGCCCTGCCCAGTGACAAGGAGTCTCCCTGCCTCAGTGTCCCTGGGGCCCAGCAGGGAGCCTGGGTTTCCACCTTAATGGGAGGAGTCAGGTCCCCTCATTACTTCCCCTGCTAGAAGAATCTCACAGAAAGTGTCACAACAAAAGGTTTGAATGAGAACCAGACGCTTAAAACAACAACCAAAAAATGTCCAGTTTCCAATTAAAAATCTCTTGGTGTACAAAGACCTGGAAGATCTCAAACTTGATGGAGAAGGACAGACCATGGGTCCCCATCCTCACGTGACAGAGGTGTTGGATTGACCAAGATTTTAAGGCAGCCACAAAGAAAGGCTTCATTGAACAATACAGATTTTAAATTTATGTTCTGCAAAGACCCTCTTCAGAGGATGAAAAGGCAAGCTCAAGTGTGGGAGGAGATATTTGCAAGCCACATCTCTGGCCAAAGACAACTATCTAGAATATATTTCTAAAACCACCAAGCCTGCACTTCCTGGAAGACCCCCATGATTGACCCCACACTAGCAGCTGTCACCAGCACAGCCCTTCTCTTGGGGCTTTTTTCCTGACTCTCTTTCAGGTGATGGAGATTATGAGTGTCCTTTTGAGCAGGTGGACTTCCAAAGAACCGTGTTTACAAAGTCAGAGGGAGGAGCCAGGCAGCGTGGCTCCAGCAACCAGGAACAAAAATGGGACCACCCTGCCTGGCGGGAGGCACAGCTTCCTTGGGTCCCTGGAAGGGTGTGTCTGGAGATGGAAGCCGCCTGATTGCCATGGTGATGGAAACCTGCCACCTGCATAGAACAGTGTCCTGCACCTTTAGCCAGAGCAATGGGAAAGGCTGCAGGCGTCTTCAGCTGGGCCAGCTTCCTGGCTGCTGGGAGCATCCTGGAAAAGATGAAGTCCTCAGTGAACAGCCTATGCGAGGTTTCGGGGAGGTCTGGATACTGCTTCATGGCACAGTCCGGGCTTTATGCCCAGCCTGACCCAGGGGAGGCAGAGGGTAGAGCACACCCCCCCACCCGGCTCTGAAATCGGTAGTGACAAGCAGCCCTCATCACTTGGTGGCGGGCTGGGGTGTGCACACCTCCCCTCTATGCAACCTGGCAGAGAGCTACACTGACCCTTTTTTATAGATGGGAACTAGGCTCGCAGAAGGTGCATTACAGACTCACCTTAGTGTCCTAACAGAGCCCTCTCCAGTTCTTCGGTTTGCTCATTTTCAAAGTAGGAATAACACAAGATCCAGCCTTGTGGGTGAGTCCCAAGAACATAGAGGCCTTAGGACGAGAGGCCGAGGCTGGCTGTGGAGGACACAGAGTAAGAAGATTCCAGGGACTGAAGGGGTGTGGGCTTCCCGGGTGGCAGGGGGCACACTTAGGTGCACAGAACAGAGCCACAGAAGAGTCCCGGACCAAGCCTGGGCTGCCTGGGGACATGGCAACAGGTGACATTGCACAGCTGTAGCGAGAGATCAGTTCTAGCCACTGTTAGAACAAAGGCCAGGAAAAAAAAAAAAAAAGAACAAAGGCCAACGTGAAGACAATGGAGAACTTGCAGACCCAGCAGGATGGTGCACAGCAGCCACCATCCCCGCCTGCTCAGGCCCTCTGTGGCTCTTCTTACCTCACCCGAGAGGAAGTGGGAACACAGAGAGGGTGAGCAGCTGTGTTGCTAAAGCCACTGGTATAAGATCTAAATGCGACCCTTCCTGTCTCCTCACAGATCCCCAAAGGACAGAAGGTTTTAATGTATGAAATAAAAGCATTGTATCGTCTACCAAATGGGGTGGCTTTTCGAGCACGGCACAGAAGCTAACAACCATATAAGAAGAGACTGATACATCTGGCCATAAAAAAATTTTAAACATCTCTGTCAACATTAGAAGGCCATAAAGCAAAGCCAAGAACATTACCTAACCTGAGAAAACAGACTTACTTGACCTAGTACCACGTCCTAATAGCCTAAGTAAATAAAAATTCTATAAATCAATAGGAAACAAAAGAATGACCAAGAATGAAAGGATATAAGCAGGCGTTTTATGAAACAGGAAGCGCAATATGAACTTATCAATGACTTCACTAATTAGGAAATTCAAATTAAAACATTCTCCCTCTCTCGCATCCCTTCCAGCTATGCCACCTACTCTCTGGCTTGCATCTATTCAGAGTGTTTCTTTGGACTTACCAAACTGGTGGATGAATGATCACATTCACATTTTGATTCTTTTCATGACCCCCATCCCTCGTTCTTCTTCCTTTTTACAAAAGATCTCCTATAAGATCTTTCTTATTACCTTGCATTTTGCTCTTTAATTTATTCATACTTTGGCTTCTTGTATAAGAGAAACCATGTGCTATTTAAGCGTGTGCATCTTATTTCACCTAACATTATGGTCTCAAAGTGCATCCATTTCCTACAAGTGACTCAAACTTATCCTTGTTTATGGCTAAGCAGTACTCCATTGTGTGTAAATACCACATTTTCTTTATCCATTATCTGTTGATAGATATACAGGCTGCTTCCAGGATTTAGCTGTTATGAATCGTGCCATTATAAACTTGGGTGTGCATGACTCATTGTAATGTGATGTCTGTAACTTCTTTGGGAAGATACCAAGAAGAGGAATAGCTGGATCAAGAAATTTCTAGTTTTACTTTTTTGAGGACTCCCCATACTGATTTCCTTAGTGGTTGTACTAGTTTACATTCCCACCAACAATGTAGAAGGGTTCCTTTGTCCCCTCATAGCCTTGCCAGCATTTGTTATTAACTGATTTCTTGATGAGAGCCATTCTTTCTGGAGTGAGATGGAATCTCAGTGTTGTTTTAATTTGCATTTCTCTAATGGCCAGAGATGTTAAACATTTTTTCATGTTTTTATTGGCCATTTGTACTTCTGAAAAGTGTCTGTTCATTTCAGCTGCCCATTTTTTAAATTAGGGCTTTTATTTTGAGAGGTCGAATATTAGTCTTCTCTCCAAGGAGTAGCTGGCAAAATTTTTTTCCCATTCTCTATGTTGTCTCTTCACTCTGTTGGTTGTCTCTTTTGCTGTGTAGAAGGCCTTTAATTTTATGCAATCCCATTTGTTGATTTTTGATGCTGTTTCTTGTGCATTGGGAGTTCTCTTCAGAAATCCTCACCTATGTCTTCAAGAATTTTACACATTTTATCTTGCAGCAGACTAAGTATTTCTGTTTTAATATTTAGCTCTTTGATCCATTTTGATTTCGGTATAGTACGTGGTGAGAGATACGAGTCTAGATTCAGTCTTCTGCATGTGGACAGCCAGTTTCCCAGCACATTTGTCAAAGAGGCTGTCTTTCTGCAAGCACGTGTTTTTGGCCCCCTAGTCAAAGATCAGATAGCTGAATGTGCCTGGAATGGTTTCCGTATTTTCTATTTTGTTCCGTTGATCCACATGCCTGTTTTTGTGCCAGTACCACGCTATTTTTATCACCGTAGCTTCATAATATAACTTGAAGTCTGAGATTGTGATGCCTCCTGCTTTGCTCTTGTTGCCCAGGATTGTTTCTGCTTTTCTGGGTCTCTTCTGGTTCCATAAGAATTTTAGGACTGTTTTCTCTAGTTTTGTGATGAATGCTTTTGGTGTTTTGACTGGGATTGGGTTAAATCTGTACATCCGTTTTAGAAGTATGGGCCTCTTAACTATATTCAGGAAGAGGGGTTATCTTTTTATTTTCTGATGTCCTCTTTGATCTTCTTTTCAGAGTACTGTAGTTTTTGGTATAGCGATCTTTCACTTCCTTGGTTAAGTTAATTCCTAAATATTTAATTTTTCTCAAAGTTATTGGTATGTGAATGGTATTGTTTTACTTATTTCTTAGTGAGGTCATTATTGATATACAGGATTTTTGGGTGTTGACTTTGTATCCTGCTATCTTGCTGAATTTGTTTATTAATTCTAGAAGTCTTGGTGAAATTTTCTGGGATCTCATTGTCTGTGAATAAGGATACTTTGACTTCTTCCTTTCCTACCATGTCCTTTTTATTTGTTTCTCTTTCCTGATTGCTCTGGCTGAAGTTTCAAATACTAACTATATTGAAGAGCGTTGAGAGTAGTCATCTTTGTCTTGTTCCTGATCTTACAGGAAAAGTTTTCAGTTTTTCCCCATTTAATATGATGTTGGTAGCAGGTTTATCATAAATGGATGTTATCATCTTGAGATAAAGTCCTTCAGAACTTTCACTTCCTGGAACATGTACGACAAAGATTCCCAGACAACATCATTACATGTCAGGACTTTTTGCTGAAGTTATTTAACAGTGACAACCCAGAAGTAATTAAAATGTCAATCTACAAATTTCAGTTTGTCCATAAGGTGGAATGACAAATAGTTTGGACAATGATATTGAAAAATGGCCAAGATTTGTTGTTAAGTACAAAAAGAAACAGATTGCATAAGAGTATGCACAGCATGTTCCTATTTTAAAAACACTATATTGATAACACATTAAGACAATATATACATAGGAAACAATGAGAAAGAGCATTTCTGGTGATTATCTCAGGGGGATTTCTGAGAGATTTTCACATCCTATATGATTCAGTTCTGCATGTTCAAAATATTTTGAAGCCAGAATCACAGTTGTAATCATGAACGAGATTACAGATGTAGCTAACCACAGGTTATTGATACACCCATTAACTTCCCACAGTTAACTTCCCTCTAATGATGCTCCGGAGACCAGATTTTCTCTCAAATAGGGTGAAGATCACTTTGATAATAATATTTCAGTTCAAAATAATAGCAACTAAGACATTTTAAAATTTGCAATTCTGCGACATAAAACTATACTATAGAGCTACAGTATTAAAAACAGCATGGTACTGGCAAAAAGACAGACCGGAGGATCAATGGAATAGATTGGAGGATGCAGAAACAACCCCAGGGACACTCAAATACCTCATCTTTGACAAAGAAGCCAAACACCCTCCCTGGAAGAAGGATAGCCTATTTAACAAATAGTGCTGGAAAAATTGGCTAACCACATGTCGAAAATTAAAACTAGATATATGTCTCTCACCATGTACTAAACTCAAATCAAAGTGGATCAAAGATCTAAACATTAAAACAGAAACATTAAATTTACTGGAGAATAGAATAGGAAGAACCCTTGAAGACATAGGGGTAGGAAAAAAATTTATGAACAAAACCCAGACTGCA